>ML787816.1:0-14210 GCA_009831015.1 Picea engelmannii | reverse complement strand
ACTCACTTAACTACACTTACAATTCTGTTACAATTCCAAATCACTCAGTTATGAATGAGATAATAGATTAATATTTATTGTCTAATTTAATTAAGGGAAAACTAAATTAGACACATGTTTCTTGTTGACTTTTCAACATTTCTCACTCCATCAACCAACACAAACCAAATCACAATAGCCATATCAAGAATGCCTTAACCATTCACCACACAAAAATCAAGAGTATCCATCAAGACAACAATGTAACCATACTAGAGTTTCTATGGCATTTCTGAGCCCATACAATGCAGATCTGGAGCCTGCTTCAGTGTCCAAGAGCCTATCATGAACTCAACCACAAGTCTCATGAATTCATCAATTGTACACGCCATGTCCTCATTCCTCCCACATATGTACATGCCATGGCTCACTACAACCTGCGTATACCTCAGAAACTAGGGTTTTTGAACTTCTGAGAGTTTTTTCGTCATGAACCTTGACTTGTTGAAACTTTGATGTGTCCATGAGATCCTTCAGATCATCTCTCTCTCAAAATAGATCTTCAATACATGCTCAAGAGATACACAAAATATGTTCTTACACAAGAGACCCTTGCCTCTTATTTATACTTTTCAAGTGTCTTCCTTAGAAACATCTTCTAGGTCAGTTAACCCACTTCTAGGTTACTTGACCCATTTCTAGGTTACTTAACCCATTTCTAGGTCACTTAACCTATTTTCCTCATTTTTAGGGTTAACCACTTTCCATAATTAGAAAGTTATCCATTTATTTATCATTTAAATATTCCTCCTTGACTTTGTCACTTTTCATTACCATTTAAACCACAATTTATTTTTTGCAAGGTATTTGACTTCTTTGACCTTTTGGGGCTTCAATCCTACATATGAGGGTCCTCCAACTTCATAAGGCCATAAATATCAAAACATGAGGAGTTATGTGACATTCCACATACCACCGGAAATGGCATGATAGACACTATCCATATAGGATAGTTCCACTGACAAATTCATTGATCTTCAACTCATTGTTCCACATTTAAACATGGGTTCTCCAACCATACTTCTAGGATAAATCAACCGTAAAGAATCTTCCCATGAGGGATTTCACCATAAGGGGACCACTTTGAAGTTCATCCATTTGTACACCTTTACATCAATCCAACATTGCATCATATACCAATGAAACCACATTGATCCATCTTCATCTATGCATCATGTATCAATGACAACTCATTGATCCATCTTCATCAGTATACTATGATAATACATGTATACATCAAACCTTTTACCTTTGACATCATTCAACCATCCTTTGGAATCAACCAATTCCTTAACATCAATCCTTTGACATCAATCATCCTTTGGCATCAAACAATCACTTGACATCAATCCTTTGACATCAATTAATTAAACCTTTGGCATCAATGACAACATGATCCAACAAGGAGAGAATAACAATCTTAAACTAGATGAGACTTAAATCAAACAAATTTTGTGGCAATCTATTTAGAATAGAGGATTTGCAGCATGATCTCTTAGTTTGCAGCGCACAATTGAGTTTACAGCAAATGAATTTAGTCTAGCTTTAGTCAAAGAGGTTTGTAAAGTGACAAGTCTAAATGAAAAATATTTTGGAAGAGAGGATACTTAAAACTTGAGTGAACGGACAATGAGCGAGGGTTTTACCAATGAGGAATTAGAGGGTTCATAGCACACAATCAAGTTTGTAGTGGATACAAATAATACAGATCGTAGCACTACTTAGAATTTGCAGCAGATAGGGTCATGGCTATCAGAAATGGTTGCAATTGATATTTTTGGTATAAAACCAAGAAACTTGGGTCTTCAAAGGCTTAAGATACAAAGAATGTAGAAATTGACCAAGTGAAAAAGTTTGTAGTGCAAATGCTATGGAACAGTTTGCAGCAAATAGAAAAATTATAGCAATTAGGGTTCAATTATAATACACCTTCATGCAGTGAAAATTGTACATCAAGAAAAGTTCACGGTTATAAGTCTCACTCCTTTTTTCATAAAACCAAACCAATCAGTCCTTGAAGATTTTAATCCACCATCAATCCGCTACAGAGAGTTAGCAGCACCAAGAGTCTGCAGCGACTAGAAAGTTGGCAGTGCACTTACAGTTCACAGTGAATTAAGCCAGTCTGCAACGCACTTTTGCAAATGGAAATGAAGATAAGAAACAATAAAGCTTCGTTTTGAAACCAACCCTTGGAGATGTTTGATGATGGCCAGGTGAAAAAAGAAATATTGGTGCTAACATTGGCTCCTATTAGGGAATGGTATTCTCTCTGCGGGTTGCCAAGAACTTGTAGTTCCAGTGACATATCTATTTTAAAAGTATGAAATTTTTAGTTGTCCATCATCCGCTACAATTGACCTGAGCTACAAACTATGAATTTTTCCTACCTGAAGTATTCTTCTTCCTTTTATTAAAAATTAAAGCATTCACACACTAAAGAGAAACCTCAAACTGCAAATCAAATGATCACATACTGAGCTTATTTATATACACTTATACATTAATCAAGGAATCCTTCTTGCTCATGTAAAATCAATTTTCCAGTGTAGCCATGCAAAAAACTAGTTAACAAACTTCATTTTGTTTTCATATTTGAATACTAGTAGAACATAAGGAGTTGAAAGATATAAATAATTTAAAATCTCTTTGCCCCATTTTGACTGCATATAGATTTCCACTGGATCCTGGAAAGAGAAACAATAATCCTCCTTTTGATTGATAAACTCTTTTACTTCTCCTTGAATATTTCGAGATGCATTTAAAGGAATATTGTCCAGAGGCAATCCTTCATATAATTCAATAGAAATATTAACTTGATTGTCAAGAATTTCTAAATCTTCCAATACATATTCCTGAATAACATCGTCATATTGTTGTTTACTGGAATCTAAAATGAAAGGTACAAAAATAATATATTCTTCCACAAATATCTACTTCTCTGTCCATGTTTTTAAAAATAGGTCCCAGAAACTTATAATTGAATCAATAAAATCAATAGCCAAACCGTTAACCCAATTTTTGAAATTTCACTCTAATGAATCATAAAACATCCTCATGTATACATCTTCATGACCTATCTCAAGGAAGTCAATAAAATATTGAAAATATGAGAGATGTATTTCGGCATTACTCAAATAATTTCCATCTAATTATGGAGACCTCTCTAGAAATTATTTATTATCATGCAGTGGATTGGGAAAACCAGGAATACCTTTAAAATCCAAAAATGCATACCTTGAAGCAGTTGAATCTTCCATTTAGAACTAGAGGAACCAATAGTGGACCCACCAGTAAATTTTTGAACATGGAGTCACCTACGGGGATCTGTTGTAGTCACCTGCAAGGATCTGTTGTAGTCGCCTGCGAGGATCTGTTGTAGTTGCTTAGAGTGGAAAACAAAAAATCCAACTAATTCCTTGATTCCTGGAAACTGTCTTTTAGAATAAATGCAACTGCATCCAACTCATTGCATGGAGATTTAGTGGAGATGAATATTAGGTACAAGTGTCCCTTGGTTTGTAATTGATCTTTGAGAACCCATTTTAACCTCCTTAAACATGTGGAATCCCTCCTATAAATCGTATTTATCATATTGTTAGAGTATACAGTGCAATTTCAAAATTCGATGCAAACTTTCTTGTAGGTGATGATTTCAAATTTTCTCCCAAATTTAAAACTGGGTCACGATGAGTTTTGGTCAACAAGCCAATGTTATTATGTTTCATCTCCACAAAAAAAGTTTAGAAGAACCCAAATTGTAATTTAAAAGATATGATTAAAATACAATTCTGTTTTGTACTAATTCGCTACAAATTGTCCCAAAACTACCAGTTCACAACACCTTTAACAACACACACTGCTAACTTCTTGTAGGTGCATTTTTACATTCAAAATTGATTTCAAATGTCAAAACTTGCACAAAAAGATTGGAAACCTTTTAGAACCTGCTACATGTTGAGGATTGAAAACGTCAATGTAATTTTTCCCGCAAAGTGTTGCTAAGCCTATTATTATATAATACTAAATAATGCTAGTAGGTGGGACCCCCTTGAACTTTTGAAGATCGAGTCTATTCATTTTCAATGTTATGATGATGCACTACAAAGTTACATGGTTTATGAGGATATGGTTGTCATTGATATCTGTTAAGTTTTGAGATATTGTTCCTTCATGATACTACAACCTGTTATTCATTCATGGTATTTGTTCTTCTCGCCTGTACAACAAAAATGTTAGTGAAAATTACATAAAGGCATTTTGAGGAAAAGTAAATACTATATCTAATGAAAAAAAAAAGAGACCTAGCTCTACATACTTGTTGATAGTGGTTAAGTCCTAGCTAACAAAGAAATGGCTATGAAACATTATTTAATTACATTTTTTATATATGCATATTGTGGAAATTTTGGTGGCACACTTTGGCAAGGTGACAATGCAATGGATATGCATTGATTAATGGGATCGATGGCTGACTTACATATGTTATAACGTTGGTGGCTCATGGAAGTGATGGCTTGCTTTTTTATGGTGATTATGTTATGTTTCGGTTAAATGTTTGATGATGATGCTATACATGATTGTTGGATTGTGTAGTGGTTGAGTGAGTTATTTGAGTTATATCGGGAATGTAAACATGGGTGGCACATTTGGAAAAGTGAATGCAAATGGTTGGATTATTATGTGGACTTGGATTATACTATGGTTTGAATGTGTTGGTATTATAATTGCACTGGTTGATTAATGGTGTTAATGTAAGGCTCATTGGCATGTACTATGGAGTAAATGAGAAATGGGTGGAGGCAACGTGCATTTACTGCACATCACCTTTACCCTTCTCGTTGGCCGCCACCCTAGTCGGACTATTGTTTTGATCTTGTTGTTGTGTTCATGCTCTGGATTTCTAGCAGGGTGAAACCACTTGACCACCTCTCGTATTAAGGATTTTGATTAGAAGGTATGTCTCTTTTGGCCATTCTTGACTTCACTATGGTTATGAAATGATTTTGGCTCAGTAGTGTGGGTTTGTGTTTGTCCTAAGTGTTGCAACTGTGTGGAATTTTGGATTCAAATGAAAATAGATGGTTCAACTCGTATCAGTTTAAGTTCGTTGGTTTTTTAGTCTTCCTGGGTGATAGTTCTTTATTACCACTACGTGTTGGTTAAAGGGTTTTGTTTAAAAGCATGGCTGGATTATTTTCTTCTTGGTTATTGGGTTTGATTAAGAGCCTTGTTTCCTTATTTGACCTTGTCAAGGGAATGTCTCTTGTCCACAAGAATCACAACCCCTCGGATGTACACCTTCGGCCTCGAAGTCTCACTGAAGCTAGCTTCATTCCTCCTATGAAGGCTACTGTGAAAACCCTAAACCCTCCCAGCCGAGGTTGCATAGGGAAACTGTCGAGCATGTCAAGTGATTTCCAATCACCATGGTCTATTACCTTGAATATGGGCTCACCCATGGGTCATATAGCCATCATGTTGGTTTAGTTTCTTTTCACTACCTCTGTGATAATGGAATGAGCTCCGCATTGCCAATTTCATTTCTAAGGGTCACGGTCACAAGCCTATTTTCAAAGAATCAATTTTCTGTTATGAAAGGGCCGCTGCCATTTTTTTTTTTTGGTTCGGAGGTACATACCGTTATCACTCTTGTTTGGTTTATTTCCTCCCTCACCACAGTATTGAATTGTTGGTCATTATATAGTTGTTAGAATGGTTCTTATGATGTTCGGATAATGGTTGGCATTAGTCACAAGGGTTTGGTGTTGCCACACATGTCATGTCTTGTAGGTGATGTCTTGAGAATTAGAAGATTGGATATGTTTACTGCATATTTTTTCACTTGAATGCGTGTGTCCTGGTCACTCACAGACAACTAAATAAATGGCCCAGAAATAATTTTTGAGTTATGTCATGGTTATATATATTGTTGTGTGGTTATGGGAATTATGACACTGTGGAATTCTCTCTCAGGCATGCAACACGTATAATATGGATGGCTTGTTTCGTATTCCCAGTGATACCCTTGATTTCTAAGGGCATTTGTCTTTTTCAATGGATCACTTTTGATGACAGTTGTGTGGGACATTTGGCCCATTTTTTAATAACACTAAGATATTTGTTTTTTACAGTGGCATGGTTACATGGTTTCGGAAATTCGTCTATGCATAGCCTGTGTCTAAATGATGAATCTTGGTTGTATAGACAATTGCCTTGTAGGCATGGCATGTGAGGTGTTGATTATTTTGATATTTCTATTGCATATATATGTATGGGAACGTATCATTATAGATCTTGATTGGCTTTGTAGAGACTCCATTATTATTTTTGGAAAACACTACTTTCAAATACAAACATAGATTTGGGAATGTATGGAATGGTGGATGTTAATGGTTACAGATTGAGTGTTGTTGATTTTTATGACATGCAGAATGTAAGAATAAAGGGAATAGAACCTATTACAAATTGTGTGAAGTACTTATGTTTTGTGATAACACTGTGTTGGATATTAATGGACAATAAAATTAAACAAATGCACAAGAATTATTACTTAGTCATCTGATTGTCGGTTGGAATATTTTCCTTACTGCAAATATGTTATGGATTGCTTGATTAATATAATGAACAGTAAACATTTTTTTTTCCCCTCATTATCTAATTTTTTCCTAATTATAAACCCCTCATGTATCCCTAAACATTTCTTCCACCCCCCTGCTCATTGATTAACATTAGAACAATTTGTATGGATTGGATTGCATGAGCCTAATACATTATAAGCCAAATCTATTTCGTATTTTTAAGGAGTTGTCATGCATGGTTATTTAAAAGACTATTTGATAATTGTTAACATATGAAGGATGAGTTTTTTCAGTCGGGGAAGCCATGTCCAAGGAAACATAGGTAGATGTAATTGGAATCGAGGCCCAAGGAGGCCTAGGTTCTCAATACATTTTGATGTTGATTATGAAGAGCTTGGCCAATTTTTCATGCTGGGTTGTTTAATTGGATTGGACAGGGAATAGTCCAAATGAGGCCTGAAAGGCTTCCCTTCCAAGCCCCTCAAGCCCCCAGTATACTTGTTCCTCCTCATGTCTCTTTACATCCTGAAGTCTCGTAAAATGATGGGTGGCAGGAGATTGTTCACCCGGTAGTCTCCCAACACCGTGGCTGACCAAACTTAACTTTTCCTGCTCCCCCACCTTTGAACCCCATTTCAAAATATTCCCCCAACCACTCGCCAATGAAATCCTCCTATGCCATCAAGAGATTGAAAACTAAAGCCCACCATGCATCCGGTAAAGGAAATGTTGTCGCTGCCCATTCCTCACCCTCCGATGACTCTCGAAAATCCATGTCTTCACGGATGCATCTGAGGGATGATTTTTCCCATGTGATTAGTGAGATAAATCCTAAAGGCTCTTCCCGGCTCAAGGCATTTTCAGGGAAATCAGGAGGTGACAACAACAACCAAGGAAAGGTTACTTCACAGACTATAAAGTATGGGTTTTAATTTTTATGTCAATGATTTTTTTATGACAGTGGTCTCCATGGATTTTGGACAACATGTTTCATTTTGGACAACAGGTCTTATTTTGGATATATGAGTATTAATTTGAATTATTTTCAAATTTTATGAGATAAAATTGTCAAAGAAAAATATGTTTCAAAGGGAGACACAAGGGGTGTGTTTTCTTAACAAATGGATTATGTTATGATGTGATGATTGGTATTCACTAAAGGAGTCACAAGGGGGTCCCACCTATTAGTTATTATTTAATTATGAACATATTATGATTATTACTTTTCCCCCCTTCCTTAACTAAAGTTAATTAAGGATTTATGTTAGATTAACTAATAAGTTAGTTCAACTACTCTAACCAATTATAAATTTTTAAAAGTTTAACTTGCGGGAGGGACAAAAAGAAGATAGAAGCACAAGGCATGCTAAGGTTTTCTCTTTGAGTTATGCTAAGATAGTTCAGTTTTCATTCATTCATATATTCATCATAGCCTAATTCTCTTTTGTGATAGCAGGGTCTTATTGTAGACAACAATATTCAGGGATGAATCAAATCATTCAGACACTTATTCTTCAGAGGTGTTGATCTAGCTTTGATAGTCTGTATAGACTTGTCTGTTTGTGAATTAACTTTCATGACTGATAAAGGCTATTGTGCAGAGTCAAGTGGGCAGTAGTCTGTGGCAAGCCAATCTACATTTTAGAGTTCAGTTCTAGTTTTCTTCCAGAGGTCCTTTTGTATGTTCCATCGGGGATTTCTAAGTTTGACTTTGGTCCAAGATTTATGTGTGAAGTTTTGTAAAGACAATGACTCTTTGGTGAATTGGAATGAAATAAGGGTTTGTTTTATGTCTCATCTACATTTATTATGATCTTGGTGTCTTTACTTTTGTTCTTACATTTATTTCAACAACTGATATTTTCATAAAAATACATAAAAAGTGAATTTCCAGCAAGAATTTGTTGATAAAAGACTAGCCTAAGAACTTGTAGTTAATACTTGTGAGTTAGGATATATATTTTTGTTGGCTATAAACATAGGGTGATATTCCCGTATACTTTACTTTAGCCAAGTAAAGCCTAAAAATGCTTGAGTAAGATCAATTCGTATCTGGTCCTCAACACTACAATCTTATGAAACCTGAAGTAACCTTTGCAAAAAAGCATATGAGTGTTATAATAGAAACTAAGACAAATTCATTCCTGAGAATTATAAACATGTGTATAAAATACATCATGGAAAAAGTTTATGTTGATGTAGAAATGATGCCTCATCTTCATCTTCTCCTAGTGCTTCTCTGAAAAATGGTTTTGAGTTTATAATCTACAGGTCATGGGGCGCATCCCTGAAAATTTATCCTCATTTGTGAACCTTCTTACCTTGTTGATTTTCCATGATAGCTAATTTAAAACCCATTTCCCTTCCGATAACAATTTCTACTAGATGTATGATGAAAACATGTAAATTTAGGGATTTTAATTTGATTTGACAAGATTTAGGGTTTGTTGAATAAAGTATTCATGAACAACCATAGTGCAAGAATGAAAAAAGTTTCAACTAGGAAATCAGAGGAGAGAATAAAAATCTTAAACTAGATGAGACTTCAATAAAAAAAAATTTGTGGAAATCTATGTATAACAAAGGATATGCAATGCGATCTCTCAGTTTGCAATGCACAATGAAGTTTGCATGGAATGGATTTAGTCTAGGTTTATTCAAAGAGGTTTTCAAAGTAACAAGTCTAAAGGAAAAAGATTTCAAAATAGAGGATACTTCAAACCTGAGTGAAAAGACAGTGAGCGAGGGTTGTTGGATTACTGAGAGGGGGGGTGAATCAGTAATAGAGAAATATAATATGTTTTAACCATATAATGCAAGTGTTATATCAATGTATCATTATCATCCAATATTTGCAGAGTAAATAAACAATGGACAAATGAAAAATCATACACATACACAATACACCAGTGTTTTTACATGGAAACCCAAAGCAGGAGAAAACCACATAATACTTTTTCTTATATGCCTTGAAGAATTATATTCACTGGAAGCACCAAATTCCTTTGTTTTCTAGCTGCAGCTGGAAGGAGGCTCCAACCCCCTAGTTTCTCAAGATACAACCTGAGGGAGGCTTCAACTCCCCAATTCTCTGGCTACAACCAGAAGGAGGCTACAACCCCCTATGTTCTCTGGCTACAACCGGAAGGTGGTTACAACCACCTGTCCTTGCCCCATCCAACCTACCTAACATATAAGTATAATGATGGAACCACTGTCACACTATCACTATGACATATACTGTTGTAAACTTGTACCAATAAACCTGCACCAAACAACCTATACCAATAAGTTTAATCATGTATCAACCATGCATCAACCTATACCTCAACCTGTAATCAACCTGTACCATAAACAAGTACATAAACCATGCACCAACCTATACCAAACAACCTATAATCAACTTGTACCATAAGCAAGTGCATCAACCATGCACCAACCTGTACCTCAATCTGCAAGCCTTCCTTAACTTTAACAACAAGAGACTAGCATTTTCATCAAACTTTACTTTAGTCTCACATGACTAGTTTTGGATTAATCAACAACCCTAACATGAAATAATTATCACTATGTACCTGTAATGAATAAAGATCTGAAAATAGTACACAATGTTCACCAGTGAACTTTATTCAATTCCTTCAGGTGTCACTACTTGGAACCTCTCAAAAAGAAGTTATAGCAAAAATGGCATACCTTGTTGAATTCTGGCTTATTCTAGAGAGTGAACTTGTAGAGCATGACCCTCACAGAATATTTGTATGGATATAAAACTTTTACACAGAATACTACAGACTGTACTCCAACCAACACATTTATTCTTACAGAATGTGGATCTATTATGAAGAAGTTATGACGTTTTTACCTAAAACACTTGTTTTAGACTAGTTTCAAGACTAGCCACAAACCCTATTTTCCATAGAGTGTAACTCCACAAATACAATGACCCACAAGCTGAAATTTGTACCACAACTACTTTTATATGTTTCCTCAATGGCCTCCCAATTTCAAGATATGAGTCATTCTACAAAAAAAATTATTGCGAAAATGGTGAGATGACGTGTAGATAACATACCTTAGAAAACATCATCAAAAGAATTTATCCTCCCTTGAATTTCGGCCTTCTTTACTTCACCTTCCCTCTAAAATTTGGCTTAGATATCCTTTGGTTACCTTAGTCACCTGTAGATATTTAATATGCTCAAGTGTAATTAAAATGAGAGATCCTTGCCTCTTATTTATACTCTCCAAGTAGCTTCCTTAGAAGCATCTTCTAGGCCACTTTGTCCACATAGCCACTTTGTCCACATAGTCACCTATGTCCAACTTTCCCAAATTTCCACTTGTCTATGTATCCAATAGCCACTTGACCACTTAACCCATTTTCCTCATTTTAGGGTTAACCTTCTTATAACCACTTTCCATAATTAGAAAGATCTCCATTTACTTTATTATTTAAATAATCCTCCTTGACTTTGTCACTTCACTTTATTATTTAAATAATCCTCTTTGACTTTGCCACTTCACTTTATTATTTAAATAATCCTCTTTGACTCTGTCACTTCACTTTATTATTTAAATAATCCTATTTGACTTTCTCACTTCACTTTATTATTTAAATAATCCTCTTTGACTTTGTCACTTCACTTTACTATTTAAATAATTTCTTCTTTGCAAGCACTTTGACTTCTCTGACCTCTTGGGGTTTCAAGCCAATCATATGAGGGTCCTTCAACTCCGTAAGGCCATAAATCTCAAACCATGAGGAGTTATTTGACGTTCAACATACCACCAGAAATGGCATGACATGTATTATCCATGTAGAATAGTCTTACCTGCAAATATATCAAAACTCATACCATTATACATCAAACAAACTTGGGTCCATTACCCAAACCTTTGTGCTACCAGACTTTATTCGAGGGTTGACATCAATGAAAACAAACCCAATTAATCAACAACATCCCCCTTTGGCATTGATGGAAACACTCTGATCAAATACTGAAATCATATCACTCATGTTCCCCCTAGAACCATGCTTGCATATTTGTGACCAACGATCCCCCTAGAACCATGCTTGCATCGCTGTGAACAATGATCCCCTTGGAACCATGCCTCTGTCCTCTTCATATGATAAATCTCTCCCCCTTTGTCATCAATGGAAAGGACTCTTTCCATTCGAGGTTTCTCCCCCTAACTAACGCGTTTGATCTCCCAACCTGAACTGTCCTCTTTATGGTGCTTCCTCATTTACATCTAAGACATATAAGATAAGCATTCAAAATCATTCATTTTGGAGTAGAAATAACTCTGCCTCACTGGCAAAGATACTCAAAGTCTTCCTGTGGAAGTGGTTTTGTAAAGATGTCTGCCACTTGTTATTTTGATCCCACATATTCAACTCTGAAGTTCTTTTCTGCAAGTAGAAAGTGATAATTGATTGGAATTTTCTTCGTCTTCAAATGCATCACTGGGTTCTTTTAGATATTGATGGCGCTTGTATTATCACAATATATTGGAATGGGCTCATCATACTCAACCTGTATATCTGTCAGAGTTTGTTTCATTCATGGAACCTGTGTACAACATGTTGTTGTTTCAATATACTCTGCCTCGGTTGTAGATAAAGATATTGATGATTTTTTCTTTCTTCACCATGATACTAAACATTCACCCAAGTAGAATGATTCTCCATTGGTGCTTTGTCGGTCATCAATGCAACCTACATAATCTACATCTGTGTAGGAAATAAGTGATAGATCCTTTCCTTTTATATGCCATAATCCAAAATCTTATGTTCCTCTGAGATATCTGAATATCCTCTTCACTACTAATACATGTGATTCCTTTGGTGTTTCTTGAAACCGTGCCATCTGACCAGCTACATGCATTACATATGGTATGGATGTTGTCACATATAGTAGTGTACCAATCATTCACATGTATTTCCTTTGATCTATAGAATTTGAATCATCATCTTTGATCAAATTGCAACTGTTTTGCATGAGAGTGATAACTGATTTGCAATCTTCCATTCCAAACCTCTTTAGCATTTCTCTGATATACTTGGTTTGAGAAATAAAAATTCCTTGGTTTCTTTGATGTATTTGAAGACATAGAAAGAAGGATAGTTCTCCAATTAATGACATTTCAAATTCATTATGCATGTCCTTTGCAAATTTTTGGCTTAACCTCTCCTCAGTACTTCCAAAAATAATTTCATCAACATAAACTTCAATTAATAAAATACTATTTTGAGTTATCTTGATGTAGAGGTTGTTGTATGCACTTCCTTTTATGAACCCTTCATGCTGTAGATTTTTATCTAGTCTAGAGTACCTTGCTCTAGGAGCCTTTTTTAGACCATACAAGGCCTTATTTAATTTACACACATAATATTCATTCTCTGACAACTGAAATCCTTCTGGTTGTTCGATGTAAACTTCTTCTTCAAGTTCCCCATTCAGAAATGTTGATTTTATATCCATTATAGCAACTAGGGAAAATGTCTCTTCAAAGTCGATTCCTTCAACCTGTGCATATCCTTTACATACCAATCTAGATTTTTTCCTTGTAACCTGTCCATGTTCATTCAATTTATTCATGTATACCAAGTTTGTGTTGATCACATTCTTATCGTTTGGTATTGGAACCAATTCCCAAGTGTTATTTTTCTCTATTTGATCAAATTCTTCATCCATGGCCTTATTCCAAAATTCATCCTTGTTGGCCTCTTCAAAATAGGTTGGTTCAATCATAGATGAGAGTTATAGGTGTGTTTATTCTGGTGAACGGATTCTTCTTCTACTCTCAACTCATGCTTCTTTGTTTCCAATAATCAGATCTGAAGGATGATTCTTATGTACTCGTCTGCTAGGTGTCTTTGGAGGCACTTTTTGAACTTGCTTTTATGCTTCTGTCGGATCCTCTTGATCTTCCTCTTCTACTTCTTTTTCATCTTCTGCTTCTTCTTCGTAAAGTTGTTCCATTGATTCATTTTATTCTTCCTTTAATTCTTTTCTACCTGTTTCATCAATTGTTACGTTGATTCTTTCCACAACTTTGTTCAATCTTAGGTTGTAACACTTGTATTCTTTCCTTGTACTTGAGTAACAAACAAGTACTCCTTTGTCCACATGAGATTCAAACTTTCCCATTCTTGCATCTTCTCTTTTGATGTAGTATTTGCTTCCAAAAAATCTGAAGTGCTTCACATTTGTTGGTCTTCCTTTCCATATCTCATAGGGAGTTTTGTTAGTCTTGTTTATGAGAATTACACTGTTTTGAATGTGAATTGTTGTATGCACTACATGTGTCCAAAATATATCTGTCAATTTGGAATCCATTAGCATTGTTCGAGCCATTTCCTATGTTGTCACATTCTTTCTTTCAACAAATCCATTTCGTTGAAGTGTCCTAGCAATGGAGAATATCATTTTATTCCATGCATGATGCAGTAGTCCATAAATTCATTTGAAGTGAACTCTCCTCCATTATCATATATCAAGCATTTTATTTTTGAATCCATTTGATTTTCATGTTGGAAGATTGATTGTTGTCATTGATTGTAGCAGCCATATACTTCTAAACATC
>ML787815.1:1205992-1216194 GCA_009831015.1 Picea engelmannii | reverse complement strand
TGAAGTCTTAAATCAACATGATAACTTTATTGTCCAAAGAGAACTAATAAAAGAGACTCAAGAAAGGTATGCATATAATATTCAGTCTTGTGGTGATCAGTTAATTGATGATGGTGTTGCGCCTCTTTCGTCACCTTGGTGAGCAAATAAGAGGTGCTTGCATGCCCAGTTCGGTCTTGCTGAGCAGGACAGCGGTACAGGAAAGAGTTAGAGAAAGAAAAACAAAACTATAAGCAAGAATTAAACTAATACAAACTAAAATCACAAGCATAGGGACATAAAGATAACAAAAACAAAAAGACCCATGTCACCAATGTTTTTAGGCTGATCTATTGATGAAATCAAAGCACCAAGAAGAAAGGGGACTATGAGTCCCTTCTTCCTCCAAGGGAAGGCTCTTGGACCCTCACAAGCTTGCTCTCCTTACAACAAAGAAAATGAAAATAGTGGTGAAAGAACTCTTTGCAAATCCACTCAATGGAAAGGTGGATTGCTCAATGAAATGGTGCCAATGTGTTCTTGTCAAGGATGGAGTCCTTAAAACAATATAGGCAGCATAACATTACTTTGAATTCCTTGAGAAAATGAGGTGCATTCGTGGCTTTTTATAGAATTGCATTGGGTTATTGTGTAACTGCTTTGTAGTGTGAAAAGAGGCCATTTAGGGCATTATTAGGTCTTTGAACAGCCCACCATTCGGATCCAGCCCAGATTTGGAGGTCAAATCAGCTTAGGAGCTGAACCATAAGTGGTTGGGAGGCCGACCATATTCATAAATGCGTCGTTTAGCAGGTGCGCGGCTTTTGCGCTAACAGTCGTGCATCGTGCGCATATGCATGCACTCTACGTTCTTGGTCTGCGCATGTACGCGCGCGCCCAACTTCTGTAAAGTGCTCTTCAATTTGTCACTACTTTATATAGTTTTTCCCTTTTTTGAATGCTGTGAGATTAATTCAGGGCCATGAATGACTTCATTACTGTTTGACGATGCTGAGTTCTTGTAACCATGTGCAGACGAAATTTCAGTGATAACAGATGCCCCCTAATGGATGAGGTTAGGAGCATACGTATAGCCGAAATCCATCAATGTTTCTTCTACTGAGGATGTTGTTTGTAAGAGAGAGAAATAGTGGGATCATTCAAAGCGATCCGTTGGAGAAAAGAGGAACCGGTAGGACCCGACCTTCTATGAGGTGCGTAAAATAGAAAACTGTGTACAAACGAGGCAAGCATGCCCCATGCTCGTGTCATGTAACTCTGGAAAAAGAGGACTGAAGTGTTGGTGTAGATGACTGCAGCACCCTCGGGGGCGGTCGTAATAGAGGCAGAAGACAATTCTGCAAATGAACATACTCTGAATAGTAGGCATTGATCGCGGTAATAAGTAGTAGCGATGGTGTGGGCATTGATAGCCCTGCCAAGTGCAGAGGTCTTCGGCAAATAAAAAGAACTAACTGCAATAGTCGTAAAGTAAGACCCACCGTAACATGAGAAAGTGTTGGCGTCGAATGTTACGGGGGTCAATGACAACAGGGAGCAATGGTGTTTCACCCTGTGTCGTACGAGATCTCTCATTGAGTGGAGAATGAGAATCAAGATACTATCGCCCTTCCAGAAAAATGGTGTTGATGTCGACAAAAGGGGATGCGACTCCTAGAAGCGAAGGGCTTCATGAAATCTACTGAGGTAAGGAAGTGACAGAGGTACATGGACGAAGCCAAGAAGTGGGAAGACTCTAGACTGCACTTGGTTGGAGGATGTATGAGATAAAAAGTGGCTGCAACCATGTAACGAGGCCGAGTGTCAGGGGGACGACAAGACTGGTGATAAGTTGTGCCAGAGGCAGGACAAGGTGAACAAATTCAAAGGGTAGAGGTAAGTGACTTGTGGGGTGCTCTGAAGATATGGACGATGCCGGCAAGGGTAGATGAGAAGTAATGCTCCAACCAAGGGTGACATGGGTTGCATGTGTCCAAAAGGAAGGAAGCAAGTCGCCAAAGGTGACGACAAAAAGAAAATGTAATGACTGGAAATAAAGGCATTTGTACAATAAATAACGAATAATTTTGGGGAGAAATGTACAAATACAGAAACAAGTGCCCCAGTGTGATATGGGTGGCCCATGAAGGGCATAATTTGCTTGGAAAACTGATGAAGGGTGGGGGGCCCATTGGTGAGTTTCTGTATGAGGTAGGTGAAATGAAGGTAGGTTCGCAGATGGGCAAACTGATTGTGGATGAAATGGAGGGTTCATGATATTGCGGTGATGCAGGTAAAAAATAGAACCGTAAAGAGATAATCTGGGAGTTCATGTGGGAAAGATAGCAAAATGAGGAGAAGGAGTATGTGGTTGATTCACGACATGATGAAAGACTATCGGGACTCCCATCCCTAAAGGGTAATGAAAAAATAGCATGAGTGTCAAAAAGTGGCAAAAGGTGTTATGAATGGGACAACTCATGTGGGTAAGAATGCTATCGGGTAACAGTACCAAAGATGCAAATGGAGGCGTGGGTACTGCAGAGCTGGGAATGGGGATCCTAGAGGCCAATATCAGAGGGTGTGATTGGAATTGTAAATGTGATACAGCGAGAAAGACTACATGCCAGTGCTGAGTATATACCTGAAGGGGTTGTGTCGATGGAGGATGATCAAGTACCTACACACATGAAAACCAAATACCCAAAGTAAACAATATCTGAAGAGAATCAAAGATATGAGCATGTATTTGAGAAATGTGACTATGCGCATGCGTACCTAACCATGATATGAAAAAAAGGCGCCCCGGGGGCTCGGGATGAAAAGCAACCCAAGGACTGTTGTGATGTAGGTGATGGGATGTTGATCCCGTGGCTGAAGACAGTTTGAAAAATGGATGCCTTGGGCTCCCGGAATGGTGAGTGGAAGTTTGGCAAAAGGCCTATATATAGATGTAGGGCCCACATTGCCACCTCATTTGTACCTGCTGCAACAGTGATTGGACAAGCATCTTTCAGAGGAGATTTGGAGATTCGGGGAGGACGAGGCATCCGATTGAGGATCTGCGAGTATCAGGTTAGTGGTCTGATCATCCTGCATAGAAATAGGTTTTCAATTTTTGGGCAGGGGCTGTACGGAGGGCCATACAGAGGTATTTAGGGGGTCTGGGCCCCACATGCGCGAGCAATTGGGTGATAGGCGCGCATACGTGCGTGCCTGTCCACTGGATATGCGCGCATGGGGGCGCAGTAGAGGGAATTTAAGGCACGCTCGATAGGCGTGCCTGTGAGGTGAACAGGCGCGCACCAGTGCGCGTCTGTGGGTTAGACAGGCGCGCACATGTGCACGTCTGTATGGTAAACATACGCGCCCAAGGGCGCACCTACGAAGCAAATAGGTGCGCACTGATGCGCACCTGTGTAGTGTACAGGCGTGCATGTGTACGCGCCTGTGTAGTGAACAGGCGCGCATTTGTGCGCGCCTGTATAGTGAACAGGCGAGCATGTGTGCGCGCCTGTGGGTAACAAAATCGCGCCTAGGAGGCAAGGTTGGGGTGTGAAAGAAACGAGTCTTGTGATGTCTGGATGGTTGCTTGAGCTGACATAGGGCTCTTTGTTTGTCTGCAGGTGGATGGTGGTGACGATGCCAGTGTGGTGGCGAGAGCGAGACTGGGCCCAGTTGCGAGATGTCATGGCCATTGAGGGGCCTGGTGTGCGGGCGACTTTGGCAGCCTATGGGTTGCTAAATTTCTTTGAGTGCCCATTGATACGGGCACAGGAGTATTTGTTGCAGTTCCTGATCTAGATGTGGAGTCCGAAGTTGCACTGCTTCCTCGTACGAGGAGAGCAGATCCCCTTCACTGCGGTGGAGGATATATATTTTTTGACTGGGCTCCCCTTTCGGGGAACGCCCCTACCTGCGGAGCTGGTGTTGCCTGGGACCATTTTGCTGGCCGATATTGGCCAGAGATACTGCTCAGGTCGGGACTTTATGTCTGGGACTGTGGTGAGTATCGGTGCGATAGACTCCCTGGCACATGCGGATTAGTGGTGGCCAGCTGTTGGTGCTGGAGAGAGTGTTGGACGGTGAGTGGTTCGCTTGGGGGATGACGCTTCATGCTAGGATGGTGGCACAATTGGACCACTGTCGGTCCACTGGTGGAGGAGAGTTTGCTTTCGGGTCCATCCTAGTGGCCTAGTTTTTAGAGAGGGTGCCGATGTTGCGCCCAAGGATATTACTGGAGATGTCGGGGGCACGCGAGCCGCGGTTGAGGCGGTGGTCTACATTTTTGCTTCGTCACGGTGGTAGCGAAGGTGGCCACTTCTTTTCAGAAGAGGCGGCACAGGTGTGGCGGCAGATGCCGCAGGTGATACTGCGGTACCCCTATGCTGGGGTGGACTTTCGGGGTGACCCGGACATGGTGCTACCTCCAGGGGAGGTGTTTGACCATCGAGGTATGTTTAGTATTTGGTGTGCATGTTTGTGGTTTATGTTGTTTTTTGAGATATCAGTCCATATGTATATGATATAGATGCTGATACTATATTTTGTTGTTGTTTTTTGCATGTGCAGATGTGGCACCTCGCGGGCGCGAGGTGGAGATGCAGAGAGCGTCAGCTCGTCGAGAGCCAGAGAGACTACCACATAGAGAGAGACGTCGGTGGGAGGATGTCGCGGGGCAACCAGCTAAGCCCAAGAGGGTAGTGAGGAGGCATCGGTTCGATGACCCTGGTGCAGGGCCATCACACGCTCCTCCGGCGGCAGCCAGAGTGGATTTTGATGACATACACTCTCGTCTGGAGACGGTTTTACAGGATGTGCCTGAGGGCATGTGGACGCACATCCAGGACGAGAGTTTTCTGGAGCAATGTGTGGGGGTACCACCACCATGGCAGTCCATAGTGCAGCGAGCAGCAGTGCTGGCTGCTATGATGAGTGGACGCCTACTGCCAGGGCAGGAGGGTCCTGTGGGTGGACCACCACCGCCTGGGGCAGGTGGTGGTGGGCCGCCACCACCTGAGCGAGGGGCAGGTGGTGGTGCGATAGAGGCACCATGAGTGGTGCATGATGTATATCTGGTTGTTTTTGTTGTATATAGGCTGGTGAGCCCATGTTTTGTACCGAGGTGCTGCATTGGCCTGTGGATACATGTATTTTTGTATGTAAACATTTGGATGGCCTAATGGGCCTTTATATATATACATGAGTATACATATTTTGAGATTCATCTGGTCTCTACATGTGTTTTTTGTTGATGAGTTTGCTGGTGTCTATTCTATATATATGTTGTGACAGGTTTTCGTGATATGTTTATGTATGTGTAGCTTGATGTGATATATGCCAATCTAACACCATGTTAGCTATGTGATCTGTTATTTGATTCAATTGTCGTGGAATATGTGTAAATGTAATGGAAACAAAATGTCGAGATAATAGCCTAACCTACAGGTATTTGTGAAAGAGGCACGGATCGCGTACACGGTACACATTGTTGAGCTGGAGAACGACTAGTTGAGAGTTGAGGAAGACACTAAGGTGACGAATATGATGATGTTGGGCGTTGGCCAAGAGGCCGATGACCACAGTGTATTCATCTTGGTTGTTGGTGGCCGGCCCCAAACATATGTCGCTTGAATGTAGCATTTCATGTGAGGGGGTGTAGAGAGCCCAAGTAGTCGAAGCGAGATTTTGTGTCCAACGGCTGGCGTCGTCGGTGTAAACAATGTGGTAGGCTGGTGGAGGAAGCATCTATCAATAGCACAAAGGATAGTTTAGACGAGGGGGGGAGAAAAAAGATTAAAAACACTAGAAAAGAAATAACCTAAAGTAGAATGACTACTTTTAAGCATAAAATTTCTTGAGATACAACCCGTTGATGGGTTCTTTGAGAGGGAGGCCTTCGGGAGAGGCTAGGATGTATGCGCCTTTGGTGAGGCAATGTTGGATAATGTAAGGGCCATGCCAAAGTGATTCAAATTCTCCCTAGCCGAAGGTATAATGAGATATATCGTAAGCCAGGACGAGGTCGCCTTCGCGGAATGATCGAAGGTTGCAATGGTGATCAAAGGTAGTCTTGGATCGTTTTTTAGTTGCCTCGTTGTTCTGTAAGGAATATCGATGATCTTCATCCAGAGACTCCAAGTTCAGAAAGCGCTGCTCCATTGGAGCAGTGTCAGGTAATAGCTCAATTGCGGTGCGTAAGGTGGGAATTTCGCACTCGATGGGAAGAGTTGCCTCGACCCCATGGACTAAATGGAACGGTGTGAAGCCGGTAGCGGTCTTCACGGCCGTTCGATAAGCCCATAGTGCAGAAAATAACATATGATGCCAGTTGGTTTTATGTTTATTAACCGTGCGTTGTAACATGGTCTTGAGGACTTTATTAACTGCCTCGACCTGTCCATTTGACTGAGGGTAATATGGTGAGGCAAACTTGTGAGAGAAGCCTAACCGAGATGAGAGTTCGACAAAGATCTCATTCTCGAAGTGTTTCCCATGGTCGGAAACGAGTTGGAGGGGTACTCCAAAACGGGATATGACGTGGTTAAAGAAAAAATGTGTTGCAGTGTCAGCGGTGTTGTTGAAAGTGGGCATCGCTTCAACCCATTTGGTGAAGTAATCAACGGCGACAACAATGTATTTGTGACCATTGCTGGAGGGGGGATTACAAGTCATAAAGTCGATGCCCCATTTACAAAAAGGACTGGTAGTAATGACAGGGTGAAGAAGAGCGGGTGGAGCTCAGGCTTTGTTGGCATAGAGCTGACATTGCTCACATCGTTTCACGGCATGAATGCAATCATGAAACAAGGTAGGCCAAAAGTAACCGGCTCGGATAATCTTTTGAGCGATGGATATACCTGACAGATGGCCCCCACATGCATCGATGTGGCAGTCATTTAAGACTTTGTCGGCCTCATTAATAGTCAAGCATCGACGAAGAATGGTGTCGACGCCCCGCCGGTATAGGATGTCTCCAATGAGAAGGTAGCGGGGGGGCTGATGACGAATACGTCGACGATCATCTTGTGAATGGTGGTTACTGAACTTTTGAGTTCGGAGGTAGATGAGGAGATCGCCATAGCAAGGATCATCTGAAGCAATGTAAAAGAGATGTTCGTCGGGAAAGTCAGTGTTGACGGGGGCACTGGTGGTGTCAGAGGGGAGGGCTGTGACAAGTTCGGCGAGAACGAGGGCCTTCTTACTCTTAGGTGTTGAGAACTCGAGGTCGTACTCCTGAAGGATAACGATCCGTCAAGCGAACTTGTCGTTGATTTTCCGACGGCTGAGCAAGTACTGCATAGGGTTGGAATCTGCGACGACCTTTGTGGTGCGAAGCAGAATGTAATGGCGCAGTTTCTGGACTACGAGGACAACTGCAAGAGCAAGTTTCTCTTCGTGTTTATACTTCAAGGGTGGTCCTGAGAGGTTCTTACTAACGTAATAAATGATGTGTTCACGATTGTCATCTCCGAGTTGGACGAGGACGCCGGCTACTGATATAGCTAATGCTGATACGTAGAGGATGTAGTCGCGATTATAGTCAGGTGCACTAATTAAAGGTGCATTTGAAAGCGCTGCTTTAAGATCATCAAATCACTATTGGGCATAGTCGTCCTAGTGAAAGGGGATGTCATGACGTAGTAAGCGAAGAAAACCATGTGCACGTATGGCGTATTCTGGGACAAAGCGTTGAAGGAAGTTAGCTTTGCCCTGAAGACTCTGAAGTTGTTGTAAATTCCAGGGAGGTGAAATTTCGGTGATAGCTTGGACTTTGGGGGGGTCCACTGTAATACCGCTTTGGGAAACAATAAAGCCGAGGAGGCGCCCTGCAGTGACACAGAACACACACTTGAGAGGATTCAAGCGGATGTTGTACTGACGACACCGTTGAAAGATGATTTGTAAATCATCAAGATGTTGGGTGCTTTTCTTGGATGGAGCTGTGAGGTCATCCAAGTAGGCAAGGATGATTTTAGCCAGATCATGGAAGATGTATGTCATCACCCGCTGGAAAGTTGCGCCGGCATTTTTTAAGTCGAAAGGCATGACATGATATGAAAAGGTACCCCACGGGGTAGTGAATGCGGTTTTATACTGATCGGCTGGGTGGATTTGAATTTGGTTATAGCCAGAGAATCCGTCCATAAAGGAGAGAGCCTCGTGGCCGGTGCAGTCGTCGATAATTTGATCGATGAAAGGTGTTGGAAAGTTGTCTTTGGGACATGCGTTATTGAGATCGTGAAAGTCGGTGCAAACGCGGATAGTGCCCTATTTTTTGTCGACGGGTACAGGGTTGGAAACCCATGAAGTGTAAGCGATGGGGTAAATAAACCCGGTCGCATGTAATTTGTCAATTTCGGCTTTGATAGCCGCAGCTTTGGACGGGTGTAGCGGTCATTGTTTTTGGCAAACTGGTGTGATTTCGGGCCAGGTGTCGATGTGATGTTCAACAATAGAGGGATCGAGGCCAGGCAGTTCCGTGTATGACCAGGCGAAAATATCCCTAAATTCTTGGAAGAGAGCTTTGTACGTGGCGATTTCCTGAGCAGTGCAAGCAGCTCCAATGGTGATTTCTTTGACGATGCCATGTTTAATGGAAATGTCGATTTTGATGGTGGGGGAAATGTTGGCCATGTTTCCTTCTTCAAATGCATCAGGAGCTGGAATGGGATTGATGAACCAATCGATAGGTCCTGATGGGATAAAATCCTTGGTTTCGACTGCGTAAATGGGGTTTTGGTTAGGAGGCATGGGGGCGTCCTGTGGAGAGAAGAGTGCGCGGTGATGTAGCGCATCCCAGGGAGAGTCTGGGTGGTTTATCTCTTCTAGTATTTCCTCGTCGCAGTGGAAATGTTGGGAGTACAAGGGGTCATGAGGAGTGATCTTGGTGACCGTGGTTGGGTGGTTGCCCCCTGGTGAAGAAACAGGGAGAACATGGTTAGGAGATGGTGTGGGTCCACTCATCATAAACCATATATTGAAGTACTGAGGGGTACCCATGGTGGTTGGGTGGAGAGTGTCCGTAGGGGAATGAGCGGGAGAGTTGGGGGGGTTGCAGGGTAAATCCTCAAAGACGTCATTGAAGAACCATGGAGGCATTAGGAGTGCCTCGGGCTCGGGAGAAATGACCGGACAATCCTCTAGTGACGAGGTAATGTTAATTATCGCCTCTACGGGTCAGTGAAGCAGGGCCAATTGGCGTTGCCTGTATTCAAGGATCATAGGACACTGGTATGTAAAATGAGCTAACAAATTACAGAGAGAACAACGGCATCTCATATGTTCATTGACTGAAGTGGTGACATAGCGGATGTCAGTGATATTTGTTGATGAGGACATAGCAGGACTGGGGTGGTTCTGGAAGTTCTGGCGTATAGCCGCTAATGTCTGCCGAAAGCGTGGCAGTGCTGGGCAATGATGGGTGTAATGGCCATACTCTGAACATATAGCACAAGCATATTTGTTCCTCAACCCTTTACTACTAGAAGGGTGGGTAATAGTGGTGGGACTAGCAGTAGTGGCGGGTGTTGTGGGAGTTTGATTGGCGGGGATCAAATTCCGTAATTCAGGTAGTGATGGACAATTGTTGGTTTGGTGGCCCTCTTTCTCACATAGTGCGCAAGGTGGTGGGATGCATGGAGGAAGTGGAGCGGTGGGCTCTTTCTTCTTTCTCCTGCCCCCAACTATAGCCGAGAGGTTAGTGAGTGGGGGGGTGGTGGGAGTAAGGACGGGAATCGTCATGGGGAGGCCTTCCTGTGGGGGAAGGGATGGTCGAAGGACCATCTTAGGTGGGTGTAAATACCATACTGGGATTGCTAACACCATATTGGGTAGTGTGAGCATTGTGGCTACCTGAAAAGCTTCTATACTTGGTAGAGGGTAAAAGAAGGGAATTTGAGTGAGGGGTTGGGGAACTATCTCCCAAACGGGACTACGCCCCTGAGGGGATGTGGATTCATGGACTGTTGGGGTCGACGAGTGCACAGGAGGCTCCAGCAGGAGTGGTTATGCGACTAGTGGGACGTCAGGAATGACTGAAGCCTCCTGAGGAGGAAGAGCATCCTCTGTGTGAGTTTCGTTAGATGAGATGACGCACACTTGATTAGTAGGATGAAGGAGTGGTGGTGCTCCATGGTATGTTCCTAACAAGGATGGATCTTTAAAAATCCCAGGACCCATCTCGACGAGTGGATATGCGTCTTGGTTTGTGTGGATGAGGG
>ML787815.1:1178904-1200283 GCA_009831015.1 Picea engelmannii | reverse complement strand
CAAGAAGAAAGGGGACTATGAGTCCCTTCTTCCTCCAAGGGAAGGCTCTTGGACCCTCACAAGCTTGCTCTCCTTACAACAAAGAAAATGAAAATAGTGGTGAAATAACTCTTTGCAAATCCACTCAATGGAGAGGTGGATTGTTCAATGAAATGGTGCCAATGTGTTCTTGTCAAGGATGGATTCCTTAAAACAATATAGGCAGCATAACATTACTTTGAATTCCTTGAGAAAATGAGGTGCATTCATGGCTTTTTATAGCATTGCATTGGGTTATTGTGTAACTGCTTTGTAGTGTGAAAAGAGGCCATTTAGGGCATTATTATGTCTTTGACCAGCCCACCATTCGGATCCAGCCCGGATTTGGAGGTCAAATCAGCTTGGGAGTTGAACCATAAGTGGTTGGGAGGTCGACCATATTCATAAATGCACCGTTTAGTAGGTGCGCGGCTTTTTGCGCTAACAGCCATGCATCGTGCGCGTATGCGCGCACTCTACGTTCATGTTCTGTGCATGTGCACGCGCACCCAACTTCTGTAAAGCGCTCTTCAATTTTTCACTACTTTATATAGTTTTTCCCTTTTTTGAATGCTGTGAGATTAATTCAGGGCCATGAATGACTTCATTGCTATTTCACGATGTTGAGTTCTTGTAACCATGTGCGGACGAAATTTCAGTGATAACAGATGGTAATGTTGATTTTCAGGAAAAGTATGGGTAGATTCCTTTGTCATCATCCACAGAAATTTCAAACAACAATGAGGATGAATAATATATGTCAGTCTATGAAGAAACATATTTGGGTAGTTTCGATTTGCATGCACCTCGAAGTTTTCAAGGAGATGTACAGATTCTGTTATCATCGTCAACAAAAATTTTGGACAGTAATACATCAGAAAGATCAGAGGATATTCAAAAGTAGTTCAGTCCATTCAGATTTAAAGAAGGAGCCTCACTTTCAATCAATGAGCTGTCGATTTTTTTCTCATTCTTTTCATGATCCATTTGCAATATGGCTGCAATCTTCAATGTTTAATATGTTGAAAGTCGCAAATTTTAGAAAACTACTATATTAGGTTCGTAAGCATTAGGTATCAATGAAATTCTTACTACAAAATTCATATTTTTTTTCCTCTTTCTCAGAGAATTGCAAGCTAGAAGTTCATTCCCTTATACAGTTGCTTGTGTGGTTTCACTGGAAGAATAATTTCACTTGATTATAAGTGGCTGAGATGAATAGTGTAGGAGTCTTGTACATAAATAAGCTCCTCTATTGAACATTCACTTTAGTTTCAAGTTTGTGTAGAGGTTTCAAGCACTTGGTTTCTATCGCGCAACAGTTATTTTCAGTTTGTAGTGTGTATAATGTAGTTTTGATTCCATTTTGAACAATAGTTTTGTTTCAGCTAATGTTGGATTTTACTTCTTAATTAGGATTCTTTATCTATTATTATGATCCTACCTTACTATCATAAATTGACCCTAGTTTAGATTTGATAAGATCCCAACAAAATCCCTTTAAACTATCAGCCCCTCTAGTAGACCAGAAGAAAACACAACACACAGAGTGTATTGTGCAGTCTCACCCGAGATAGCTCTATGGGTGACTGCAATACTCAGGTGTTTGCAACCTGGGAATGAGTGGATATCTGCGGTTGTACAATGTAATATTTATTCATTCAGTCTATTATATAATTATAGCATTCATTCTATTCATGCATGTGTAATACCGGATCTAACTAGTTAATTCATTCATCTAACATTCAACAATTAATCAGCCATAAAGACGCATACATTCATTCACATAACCCATATGTTACTGTGGTTCACCCCCTCCTGGGATTCGTCCACAAAGATATAGCTCTCAAGCTCTTTATTATAGTTCAATAAAATATCATGTCGTGTGTGGTTACAATATTAGGTCTGACCCTCTTCCACAGGCCCCTCGATCCCTGCGAGGCTGACTATATCTCACCAGGATCCTCAACCTACGATCTAACCCTCATGAACGATTCATTCTCTTCTTTCTAGCTCACCAACTTATTGACTAGTATAGTTCTTACAATTCATTGCCTTCATTGTCCTTTCCTTTCTCTCTTAGTCGAACCTCTAGGCTCTCTCTCTGGTTCTCTCTCTCTTCTTCTAAGTACTACCTATTTATATTCTTGGCTCATCAACCATTACAATACATTACCAAAACCCTAACCCTAGCTTAGTTAGGTCTTCCTTGCATGCACGCCTCGCCTTCTTTCCTCACGCATGTTGCTCTGCCTTCCAGTTGTCCTCTTCTCCTCTTATGTTTCTTCTCCCAAAAATAGCCTTTTCTCCTGAGTAGGCCTGCATCCAACAAGACCCTAACACTGACATGTGGCTCATCCCAAGACACCTAAAATTTGTGTGCTTCTTCAACAGCTCCTGCCAGAATCTAGAATTTTTGAGCGAGTTCCCTTGCTTGTGTTTGAGCCTCCGTGGTCTTTTCTGTGAGCGCATTCAATAATTACGTTGTAATATCCTCATTGATCATATCTACGCACTCTTCCTGAGTTTGTGCCATGTTCTTCTTTGACTCCTCTACCTACACAATGACCTTCACTTCCCGCTCTTGGAGAGGTTCCATTTGAGCTTGTCGCTCCTTCTTTTGTGTCTACGCGGCGATGAGTTCTACTTGCAGCTTCTTCATATCCTGTACTCCTTTGAGGCGTTCAATGATCTGCATCGTCTTCTACCTCTGCTTGAGGTCCTGGATAGTTGTGCTTATCTTCTCCTCTTCCTAGTCCCACTGTTGGACCTTTTGATCCTCCTCCAGCTTTGTCAATAACTGTGTTGCTTTGCCAAACAAGTCAATAGCTGCGCGGACTTGTCCTTCAATCTCCTCCATCTTCCCTATTGCTTCCTTCTTCCTTTACTTCTTGACCTTCGGGGGAGTGGTAGGGATAAGTTGTTCCCAGTGGTTCTCGATCTCCTTCCTGTATTGATCGATTGTTTGTACAATCTGATCAATTTTCTGCATCGTCGTGGGCTTTGTTGTTTGTGTGCTCTTTGGAATTTTGTCATAGGCTATAACCAATCCTTGCTTGAGCCTATCCACATGATCCTTCTCTTCCTTGGTCTCAATATTGACCTGCTCAAGCACCAACTCCAACGCTTCTCTATTGTCCTTCTTCTATTGCATTTCTACTATGTCTGTGCATGCACGCGACTGTACCTCTTGCGCGACACTGACTTGCAATTTGTATAATGCCTTGGTTGGTATGTGCCCCATTACCAACTGTAATTGTGCCAGATATTTTAGTGTTTTCTGGCCCACAATCTCATCCATGTGCAACATGTTGGGTGTAACGTGAAACGTTGAGCTCACATGTTCCATCGTCTAGATGTTATCCTGCTCACTCGAGCCAGCCTTGGCTCCTGTCTGTGATGTTGCGGGGACTGATTCTATTCCTCTACATGTCCTTGATGTTTCTATGATCTGCTCGAGGAGCTGCCTCATGTCGACCAACTCTTTCTGGATCATGTCCCTTTGATGTTGGGCTTCATCAAAATCCTCGATCATTCGATCCTGAACCATTTGGGCCACGAGGTCTGCATCGTCCTTTGTGATTGTATATTCTGATGGCATTTTTTGTGCCTTAGTTTTCTTGCATGCACCCCCCATTTGTATGATTATCCTCTTGGTCTAGCCTAGCTCTTGTTGAGTAGCACTTGATGTGGTCCCATGTGATGTCTCTATCTCTTTTCATGTTCCTGTGGCACCTAGGTATTGTTCTTCTTCCCCACCTGGTTACCTTTCTTGGTTGCGGCCCCTTTCTTCTATTGCATCAAATTTTGTCCTAGATTTGGCTTCTTGGGCATCATTTTGTCTCATGCGGGTATCTATCTATTCTTGCCCTGCATCAGCCTCCTTATCCGTGGACATCTCTTGATTCAGAACTGGAACCCTCCAGTCATCATTCCAGTCCTTTATGACCATTTCTACATCCTCTTCCTTTACGCAGTACCATATTTGTAGCCATTCCTTCTCAGGATCCTTCTATGTTTGGATCCATATTGCATGCCTGGTCACTTTAAATTTGGTGATGCCCTGATATTGCATGACCACTTGTGGTGTAATCCACCAAGTGTTGGCAATGCTCTCATGCAGTTTGTTGTAATACCCTGTGAACATGACTGCAATCACACTTTTGTTTTTAGGGTCTAAAGTGTTACCCAATGATAGTATCACGTTGCGCAAAAATGAGTGGATCTTTCGGCAAAGTATGTATACTTAGGCTCCCTCCATCCGACCAAGGCAATCAAGATGAGTAGCCAAGAATAGTGAAATTATGTCCCCAGGTCCTGCGCATCCTTGCAGTCTTCCAAGAATAGATTTAACAAGTATAGGGCCCAGCTAAGTACAGTGCCCTCCATACATTGTGTTGAAACTGCAATGACCCAAGCAGGGACTTCCTCCTTGTGGCACTTCCTGAGCAACTTGTAGGCCATGAGTTTCATGGCCATCCTTGTTGTTGCATCACTAATGCGCTTAATTATGATTATGTGCGGCCCTCTTTCTATACCATACATCTTCTTCATCTCCCCAGTCAGTGAATTATCCTTCGTTTTGTCATCAAGGAACTATGCGGGTGTCTCTTCCCGAGATGGAAGCCGTGTAATATGTGCAATGAGCTCCACGTCTATCAAGACGGGCTCTTCCACCCATATGTATCCTCTATGGGTAACTGCCATCAACTTCTTGATGCAGTTGTTTGCATCCTGACCCCTTCCAAAGTGCAGGATCTCCAATAGGTCTATAATCTTAGTGTTGTCCAATCCAGTTGCCCACTGTTTTGGTTGATTAATTGGTTCCCTGAAGTGTCCTATACCCACAATATCCAGGTAAAATTACTTTGAAAACTCTCGAAACTTGTTTGTGTTGATCACATCATGATCCAAGTACCATAGTTTTTCTGCGTGTACAAATAGGTTAGTCATGACATGCACCCCTTTCGGAATGCTCAGTAAGACTATGGTTGTGGAAGCCTCTATGTGTGGTGATATTGTTACTTTTTTCTTGCCCTTCCATTGTGGTGGCTGACTCGAGGTTCCAGCCTCCATTGTTCTCTCTTCTGCATATGCCTCTACCTGGCTGGTGACATCTTCTACTATGCCCTCCTGTGGTTGCTCCTGTGTGGTTGTGTGTGATCTTTCTGGTGCAGTCGTTTCTGTCTGGTTCGGGATCGTTCCATTAACCCTCGAGGCTTCTTCAGGGTGTTCAGAGCATGAAGGATGTTCTGCATCCTAGGAGTGCTGGTTCTGTCCTACTTCTGGCATATCGATATCCATGCCCATTGGTGTTGTCTATTGAGTTTCCTCCACCAATGGTGTGGGGCTTCCTGATTCCATATTGGGTGACGGGATTTCATCCAAATTGATGAATACCATAGGCCAAGGTGGTTTTTGTTTGCTTCCCTATAGTTTTTGAGGTGCTCTAAGGTTGCTTCGAGGTCATCTATAAGCCTGGCTCGACACTCCTATCTTGGGTGGTTCCATGGTGGTGAAAATTTTCTCCATCGAGCTTAGTTGGCTCTGTAACTTCTACAAAATTACTCTATGCTCTATATACTCTGTTGCTTCGTGCTTCTCTCAATGTCACAATAACCCTTCTGATCCCCATGTGATTTCCTTATAAAAGAATCGTGTGAAAATTCTCGGATACGTTACCCAATTTGTGTTTTGAATGAACTGGCGCTTCCTGAGTACTTTCCATTCAATTCTCTTGCCATCATCAACTGGCGTGATTAATGTGGCATCCCGTCAATCGTTCTTGTCATTCAATTTTGATAGATGTTGTCCATTGGCGCCTATTTTTCGTACCCTCCATTTATGTTGTTTCCACCTTTTAGTGATCGTTGGTCCTTTCTCTGTCGTGCTAACGTTTCCGACTGTGCATGAACATTCTCTTTTCGGCGTGCTACCTCTCCTTTCATTGATTGTTGTCTTTTGATGACTAGCGCGGTAAACCCTCTGTTTCTGGGCTTAGTTTGTTTTTTTTTACCTACTAGGAGGTTGACTGTCCCTATACAGTTTCAGTCGACTCCCATCGATTATTCCTCTAAGTTACGTCCCTCCTAAATCCTTCAATTGTACAGCTCCCCCATCTATGACAGTTTTTACTTTGTATGGTCTTAACCAATGCATTCTGAGTTTTCCTGTGTGCTGGAAATATTTACTGTCATATACCAAGACTAGGTCTCCTTCCTTGAAATTTTTCCTCTTGATATATCTGTCATGCCAAGCTTTGTCCCTTGCTTTCTGTACTTCTTGGTGTAACCCTGATAGAATCCTATCTTCCGCCATGATCATCAGTTGACTTATCCTTTCCTATATTGTGCCTCACTATGTCATGTTGGTAATTGTTGCTATGCGCAGACTAGGTACCAAAACATCTAATGGCACCATTGCTTCTTGTCCATACACCCATCTAAATGGTGTCTTCCCTGTCAATGTTTTGCATGTGGTCCTATATGTCCACAGTACTACTAGTATATTCAAGTCCCAATCATTCTGATTAACATTGCATATCTTTGACAATGCATTCTCGAGGATCTTGTAAAAGGATTCCACTGTTCCATTTGCTTGGGGATGATATGGTGTACTCTTTTGATGATAAACTTCAAACTCCTCAGGCATAGCCTTAATAGTGTTGTTAATGAAGTGAGTACCTTTGTCACTCATAAAAATTCTTGGGCATCCAAATCTAGCGATCACTTGCTAAAACAAGAAGTGTGTCATTGTCTCTACTCTGCAATCCTTTACTTGTATTGATTCTTCCCATATTGTTAAGTATTTTGTCACAGTAATAATATACCTCGCTCCTAGCCTTTTTGTTGGTGGGTTAATTGGTCCCACAAAATCGATTGCCCATTTTTCGAATACCTGTAAACTTACTTGTGGTCTCAGGGGCATATTGTCTCGTCTATTCGGTTTACCAACCATCTGACATACATCACATCTCTAGAAGTAGTCCATTGAATCTCTATGAACAGTCGGCCACCATAGTCCTGCGTGCAATACCTTCTACGCAGTAGCTTTGGCTACATAATGGCCTCTTGTTATTCTCTCATGGGCTTCTGCTAAAATCCTAGGTCTTTCATGTTCTAGAACACATCTTCTCAAGATGTTGTCTGCACCCATCTTGTATAAGTGTCCTGCAAACAATTGATAGTCTGCATCCCTGACTACCATTTTTTTTTCTGCACAGTGTTGAATTCTTGTGGTGCAGTCCCTGTACTCAAGTATTAAATGATGTCTACAAAATATTCATTGGCTACTTGGACTGAAAATAATTGTGCGTCAGAAAAGTTGTCTTCTAGGTTCGTAGGTTCCTCTCCATTAGTGATCCTCGATAGGTGATCAGGTTCTGCATTCAACTTCCCTGGTTTGACTATCACTTCAAAGTCAAATTCCTGGAACAAAAATAACCATCTACAAATTCTCCCCCCCAACACTAGCTTGGCAACGAGGTATTTGAGAGATGAATGGTCTATGAACATCTTGAAATTTTTTCCCAATAAATAATGTCTGAACTTCTGAAGCACATATACCATAGCTAAGCCTTCTCTCTCTGTGGTATTGTAATTATGCTCCGATTCTGACAGTTTTCTGCTAGAAAATGCTATAGGATGGTCCAATTTTCCTGATCCTGATTGCGCCAGAATAGCTCCCAGTGTTATGGCCAATGCATCTACATGCACATGGAATGTCTTTTCCCAATCCAGGAAGACAAGTATTGGTGTGGTTACCATATTCTCTTTCAGGGTGTCCAATCCTCGTTGGAAGTCCTCATTCCACTGAAACTTGATGTATTTTCTTAGCAGTTTCTCCATTGGCGTAGTGATCTACACATACCCTTTTATAAATTTCCTGTAGTATCTTGTGTGTCCCAATGTTGCTCTTAACTGACGTACTAATTTTGGTGGTGGTAGATTCACAATTAATGCAATCTTGGCAGGATCTACTAACAAGCCTTGCTTGCATCCTACAATAGTATCCCAAAGCGTGTTTTGAAGATGCACTTCTTGATGTTTAACAATATTTGACACTACATGCATCTTTCTAACATCAGCCTCAAGACCCCTACCTGGTCTTTCAACATACTATAGACTGTCAAATCATCCAGATATACTTCTAGAAATTGGTGGATGAATTCTTTGAATGCAGTTATGACTACTCTAGAAAATATTGTTGGTTCATTCTTCAGTCCAAACAACATCATTGTGTACTGGTAGGATCCCCATTTTGTGGCAAACGTGGTCTTGTATTTGTCTTCAGGAGCTATCTTGATCTGATGGTATCCTGAGAATCCATCAGTGAATGAATAAGCTTCTTGTCCTCCTACGTTTTCCAATACCTCATATGTGAAAGGAGTAGGGAACGGGTCATGTAGGCACACACCATTCAACTTCCTCAGGTCGACACATATCCTTATCCCTCCTTGTTTTTTTCTCCTGAACTACCATAGGGATTACCCATTCTAATTCCTCTACTGGTTCTATGATTCCATCCTCCAACATCCTATCAATTTCATCTTTGACTTTTTGCTTATATATAGGGTTTAGTTTGTATGGTCTCTGTCTGATCGGTCTTGCTTCAGCTCTGAGAGGTATCTTCATTTCACCTAGCTCTCTTGCTATGCCTTTCATTTATGTGAACATTGTTGGGAATAGGTCAATGTACTCGTGCATTAACTCTGTTATGCTTTCCACTATTTGCTCATCCCAATAATCTCCAATGCTGGCCATTTTGGGATTCTCAAGTGTCCCATTGTTGACTTTCTTCACCTTGATCGGCACAACAAATACTTATGATTCCAAGGGTGGACCTTCCACTTCTCTTTCACCTTCAACCTCCTCAATCTGAATGTTCTGCGGGTCATCTTTGTCTCGTGGTTCTTCCTATACAAGGTAGCATGACAATAGTTCCTTTACTGTCTGTCTAATCTGCTATTGTTCTTCTGTCATGAGTTCAACTTCCAGTTATTTAATGAATATCACCTCTCTGATGTGTTTAAGTGTTGAGTCTATGTTGGGGTTCTCGTTCTCAAATGAGAAAGTAACTAGAAAATTTTGTTGTAATATTGTCCAGTTTGTAGTTCCTCTGCGCAATTCCTAGTCTGTATACCAGTTTGTTGGAATCCATTCTAAGGTGTGAATAAAATGATGAGGCCATTCCTCTGGTGGTGTCATCCTCAATAGCGTTTTTCACTTCTCCAAGTGTTCTGTTGGTGCCCCCTATCCGTCATATTTCTGTAGTTGGTTGCTTCTTCATTTTGTGCCAAACCTAATGCGCAGTAACTGCTTACATTGGTACCCGTCCTTAACTATTTTTTTGTGCGCACTCCACCATCATGCAGGTGTTCCCTTGAGTGTTATGTCTAGGGATAAGAGCCTCTAATTTTCTAACACTTCATCTTCGTATCATGTTAAGAATTCTTCTAACTCATTCACCGCATGGAACCTGAGAGGTTCCCTTATCTCCGTACCTACCCATCTTACTGCGCGGTCTATTCTTGTGCATCGTATTATGGAGACTTCGTGTAACCTCTGCTCCCAATTTTCTAAGCCTGTATCTGAGTTTGACACACATGAGGTGATGCTTCTCTAACTAAGTACGCCATCTGCATTTGGGTTCACATAGTCTTCTTGTCGCGTGGTTGTTCTGTACAACTGGTTAATTTCCTCTAGGTCTAAGAAAGTAGGTTCTACAAACCTTTCCCCTTCTAATGGATCCAACGACGCAACGACTCTGTATTATCCTGACTCGAATGTCATCTTCCTCGTCTTTAAGTTGATTATAGCCTGGTTGTCAAATGCCCAATCCAAGCCAAACAATGTTGGATAAGGTGTTGTTCCATCCACTATATCTATTACTTCGAAATTGGGTTTACTATGCACTCCATCCAGATCTAATATCACTCCTTTTAGTCTTCCAAATGGTAGAACTCTGTGTTGATTTGCTAGTTTCAGTTGAATAGGTGAATATCCTAATTTGGGTTCTCCCATACATTGCCATGTCTTTTTGGGTAGAACATTTACTTCGGATTCTAAATCTAGTATAATATCTCCCATGTTGAAATCTCCAATTTTGGCATTCAATCTAAATTCTCTTCTCCTTCTTGTATGCAGATGATTAACTGTTTTCTGTTCTAGCTTTCCATCTACCTCTATGCTATATCTTTCTATCATATTTTGTAGTACTTTCATAGATGATGGATCATTTAGTAATTTAACACAGGATTGCAAAAAACCTTTAATTGTACTTACTTGTCCTTGGGACTGTGCTTCTTTGGTATAATCCAGCGATGGAGGCATCTCGTATGCTGGTACTTCCTTAGCTTGTTTCATATTTGATGTCGATGCAATGTCTGGCTTCATGAATTCCTTGTTTCGACATTCTTCTTCACCCATTGGTGTTGTGTTGAATCTTGTCTTACTATGTCGTTTCTTTTCTTAGCTCCTCCCCATGTAACTATGTTGATGTTTCTCCCTTCATCCGTTGCTTCCACCGAAATCCACTGAACATTCTGATTGTTTTGATTTCTATTTTCTTGGATCTTCCCTAATAGTGTCGGACATTCTTCTATGTCATGATCTGATGCACGAAAATACATACACGTCACGGGTGGAAGTGGACATTCTCTTGCATAATGTTCTGGTTGTTGATAGTTGTGGCATACCATTGTTCCTCCGCCTCTTCCAAAGCCTCCTCTTGCTCTTCCTCCACCTATGTATCCATCTCGATCCCCTTGTGGAACATTATATGGAGGCGCTTGGTTATATTACGCGGTATTATAGTGTGGTTGCACGATATTATACTGCGACTGCACAATGTTATATTGTTGTTGTGCAGTGTTATACTACTGTTGTACAGTGTTATACGAGGCCGATACTTGGTTAAACTATGGTGCAGCTTGCCTGGTCATCATTTTTGCATGCACCCTGTACGCATCTGATGTTCTTTCCCTCATCAGGTCTATGGTTCTGAAATCTTTGTCATCATGGCCTACTGACTTGTAAAAGTTGCAATATGAGCTCTTAGGTATTGTCTAGTACATTTTCATCATTGGGCAGTGATATGGATCATGCCCATGTTTCTTACAAATCTCACACCATAGTCCTCATGTTGGCAATAGGTTTGGCATTCATGCTGCCATGTATTGCGTGAATGTTGGACATTTGTTCTTATAGTGTCTTTCCGCCCTACATGTGGTACACCAAATGGTTTCTCTTTTGTCTTTCCCTTTGTTTTGATTTAGCTGGAATGTTAAGTTCTTAAAATCCTCATTCAACTCCCCTATGGCTGGATTTGTCTTCTGATATTGGTTCTCTTCCAGTTGTAGGGTTTCTTGTAGAGCCTCTGCATGTGTCTAAAACTTTTGTTGTCGCAACGGGTATTTCAAGTGTGGTAGTAGTGAATTGATGAACAGATGCCTATGTTACATATCTATCATGATGTACTTTAGCTTTCCCTTCAATCGTTTGACTCTGGTCAATCTCCCATACAGATTCTCCTGGTTTCTATCTAATATCTATCATCTCATTCATGTATTGGTCCTCTGAACTAGGTTTATGGAATTCATTTATCAACAACTTTGATATCTCCAATCGTTCAGGTTGTCCCTGGTGGGTTGTTTGCAACTAAACTCGTGTACAAATCTAGTGCGCAATATCTTAGCGTGATAGCTAACTATGCAAGTTTAATTTCCTCATTAGTGATCTGTTTTGCTTCCCAGATCTTTTCACAAACAAACAGGTGCTTCTCCAGGTCCTCCGATGCCTCTCCTTTGAATTCTGGTAACTTGATGGTGGGATCATGTCCTACCATCCTGAATGTTGAACTACTACCTTCGCGCGATGTAGATACTTGACTAATTCTTCATGAACTGGCTCCCCAGTTGTTTTTCCTTATGTAGATGTACTTCCTGTTGTCTTCCTTCTCCCGAAATCTAGTTGTCTAAATGGTGGTGTTCTTCTTGGTGTATTAGTCGCACGTGGGTTTATGGGTTCCACACTGACACTAATATGGATAGGAGTGTTGCCTTCTATTTTTACTCTTGGACCTCTCATCTTCCTCTCATATTTTGCGTGCAGAATTTCCTCATTCTGCTCCACAACCCCGAGATCATCTACCTCTTCTTCATCACTTGTCAAGCCTTCCCTTGCTGCTACAACTCTCTTCTTGTTGTTCACCTTATATTGGTAGGGTACTCCACTGCGTGTTTTTCCAGATGTTGCCATGATCCACTTGATCTGGTCTTCATCCATCATAATTGGGTCTAAATCCTCCTCCTTCTTTCCTTTATCTATTTCTCCTTCCATTTCTCTTTCTCTTGTCAGTGCTTCCCGCCTTCCCCCATGCATGCAAGGGAGTTTAGTTGTCTGACTCCATCATCATTACACCTTTGTTATATACTAATATCTTAATAGAAATATATAATGATCTGATGTACCTACCTCGAGGTCCCTTCAAGAACTCTTGTTCAACTGCGTTGTAAGACTTCGTTGTATCTACTGCAAATTCTGTGATAAATCCTGCAACAATGTTGTCTAACCAGAAATCTACTGCGCACGTAAACCTATTATCAACTTGTTGTAACTGCACGATCTCTTCGAGATTCCACTCTAGTTGTCTAATCCGATTAGTGGGATGGTTGTCTTTCAAACTTTTTATCCATTCCTGTAATACATGCGAGAAATCACAAAAAAATACTTCATGCAAGTCACTGAATACATACTTGTCCAGGTATTTGCGCAATGTCAACTTCGGGTTTCTATTATCTTTCTGTGCAAACTCTAGCTCCTTTTTCTTCAAACATCTCTCTGTCTCTACCTTAGTTGGATTCCACAGTCACAACATACCCTTTAAATTCTCATTCTCTCAGCGTCTTATCGTCTGATTTGTCATCATTTTGATGTGTCTGTCGTAAATCGCATGTACTCAATCCCATTCTTTTCCAACCGACCGACAACAAAACCATTTTTTGGCTTTTACTTCTTATTTAGGATTCTTTATAGGTTATTTTGATCCTACCTTACTATCATAAATTGACCTTGGTTCAGATTTGATAAGCTCCCAAAAAAATCCATTTGAACTATCGACCCCTCTGGTAGACCAGAAGGCAACGCAGTACACAAAGTGTACTGCGCAGTCTCACCCAAGATAGCTCTATGGGTGGTTATACTCAGGTGTTTGCAACCTTGGAATGAGTGGAGATATGTGGTTGTACACTGTAATCTTTAATCATTCAGTCTAGCATCTAATTATAGTAGTCATTCTATTCATGCATGTGGAATACCAAATCTAACTAGTTAATTCATTCATCTAACATTCAAAAATTAATTAGCCATAAAGACACATACACTCATTCACATAACCCATGTGTTACCATGGTTCACCCCCTCCTGGGCTACATCCACAAAGATTTGGCTCTCAAGCTCCTTATTATGGTTCAGTAATATATCACGCCGCACGTGGTTACAATATTAGGTATGAACCTCTTCCACAGGCCCCTCGATCCCTGCGAGGCTGACTAGATCGCACCATGCTCCTCAACCTGCGATCTAACACTCGAGAATGAGTTGCTCCCTGCTTTCTAGCTCACCAACTTATTGACTAGTACAGTTCTTACAATTCTTTGCCTTCTCTATCCTCTTCTTTCTCTCTTAGCCGACCCTCTGGGATCTCTCTCTGATTCTCTCTCTCTTCTTCTAAGTACTACCTATTTATATTATCGGTTCATCATCCATTACAATACATTACAAAAACCATAACCCTAGCATCGTCCGTTCTTCCTTGCATGTGTGCCTCGCCTGCTTTCCTCACACGTTCTTCTCTTCCTTCCAACTGTCCTCTTCTCCTTTTATGTTTCTCCTCCCAAAAATAACCTTTTCTTCTGACTAGGCCTGCATCCAATAGCTAAGAATGAGCAGGGTTGCATAGATAGGGTTTCAAATCAGAGATGGTTTCAGAGAAGGTATAATCTTCTACATGTACAGGAAATGACATGTTTCAGAATTTGATAGGGGTAATTTCATAATGTAGAGTGATGAAGGCACGTGTTCTACAGTTCTTGGTGCTTTGCAAGAAAGAACCATCCCCAGATGGATCCTATGTTAGCACAAAAATTGACATCTCCAAAAATTTTAACTCCTTTCTTCATTTTGTCCCAAAATTCCCAAATATTCGGCCACCTCAAATCTTGACGTTATCACTGAAATTGGCTTTGTCAAATTCTTGAGCTTCTCGTCAAAATTGTGCAAACTTTGCCAAATATTTCAAAACATAAAAAAATCATTTGGTGATTCTCTACAATTCCTCCTTGGCATTTGAAGTTTTTTCTAAAAATAATCCTCTTCATAATGCCTACTCATTGTTGATTTCAAAAATAATCCTCTTGATTTCAAAATATTTGCTACTCATTCTCACCAAGCAACACTTGAACATAAAAGCACAGTGGTCAGATTTTAGATAATAAAACAAAGGATAAACAAACTTGAAGATAAAGGATAGTTGATTGAAATAAACTTCACAATCCTCTCAAATCATAAGGCTAAATCCATTGGGCATGGAGTCTCATTCATAAGAGAAAAAAAACTTGCTCGTGAAAGGTATAAGAAAGAAAGAAAAACAACGAATTTTCATACTTTGCAGAGGGCAAAACAATCTCTACAAAATCGAAATGAAGAATAATTAATTTTTTGGGCATTAACAATGACAAATCCAACAAATCAAAAAGTCAATGCATGTAAAACAATGTATCGAGGTTATGATTGATATTGAGCAAAACATATTAAAAATAAAGGTCTTGTCTTACTCACAGTAAGACAGAGGAAATTCTTTATCTTCAAATGATTACTTTATAATTGTAACAATGGAGGTTGTACCAAATTGTTGCACCTTTAACCCTAATAGTAATCTTACTGCAAGAGAAAAATGAATAGTGATGGCATAATGAGCAGAAAAATACAAAAAATCGAAGAGAACGCAAGGATTTGCTGAAGATGAGCCACAAATCCATGCATTAGACCTTAAGATCTGAAAAGATTACAATTTCCCTATGGGCTTACAGAAAAATGCAGCCTTACTGCCAAGAAATCTTCCTAAGCTACTAACCCCTTCCTCCGGTCTTCATCTGTTTCTTATATCTTCCTTGAGTGCTCAACTAAATTTTAACATGATGCCATCAATTATGGAACTATTTCTTAACTGATTCATGTAAATCTGCTCTCAAATATAGAACTGATCTTCAAAATAGAATTAAGTTGAAGAAGATTTTGGGGATTTTAACATTTCATCTCCATGTGTTGTCCCATTTGACCAACACAATAGGAATTGGTTATTCGAATAACGTGTTGTTTGAAAATCTAGAATTGATTACTAATAATATTCATGAATATTGGATARACACCTTTAACTRATATGCTATCTCATTTCCTCTAAAAATAGGATCTTATTACTCTAATTAAGTCATCAATATCCTTTCCCTATTCCCGGATAGAAATAACAATCCTCTCAAAAAGTTCCAAAGGCAGTGCAAGAAGATCCTTTATCCACCATTATYTGTATAACAATGCAACAAATGTCAAGAGCCACATCTTTAGAAGCCAAAACATATTATTGMAATTGGTATATCTATCATGTAGATCAATACCATCACACTTCTTAGGAAAATGCACATAGCACATKATATGGAGCATATGTCAAAACCACTAACACTCACACCAAATYATACATAGCACCGGTTCTCTTATGGTGATTTAATCCAGTCTTATTTTCACATGAAACATATACCATATGAGGAAATTTGTTKCYATTTGTATCGTGCCCACCATTATGACCCAAAAAATACCTAAATCARTCCTGGATGAKTCTGCACATTATTTCCAGTTCCAAGGCRATCCATTTTTKCATTGTGTTTTTCATAATCCGGCCATTCACRAAATCTAGGTATATTCCCTTCAGAAAAAACATAAAAAAACTCCTAAACTGATCAAAATTTCTCAAATCCTCATGATATTCAGCTAATTGGGGYCGTTACACAAAAACCCATGTCTCGGATTTTGGAATTTCGTCTTTATTTTCCCATAAAATCAACCCGAAATTCCTCTATCGAAAACCACTATGTATTCCCTGAAGCCYTTCTAATGATGGAGATTATCAAKACCACCATCCACACATCTAGAKATCGACGGATGTGATTATTTTAKGAAKTTGGGCCTTCGGGTGTTAATGAGGAAATGAAAATGGATTCACCYGGTGCCCAAAATCTGAAATGGAACAATGACTAAYGCATAAYTGCAATCATTGAGATGTTAGGGTATGGTTAAGCATTGCACTAGTTGCAATGCCCGATATGCCTAACCATTGTCAATMTRTAGGATAAAAGARTGATCGAATGATGGTTTGACTGTTTATTTGACTCTTGGGCGTTGATTCAACAAGATCTCCTAAGCAATTGAATTTAACTTCAACACTCATTTGTATCCCTTTAYCGATGCTTGGGAAGGGTACTGGCATCTTCACTWCTTAACACATGTTTTCATGCTTCATATGGATTGACTAACTTCTTGGATGGGCTTATGGTTGGACGTATGRYGTAACTTGTGTCACCCGTTACCTTAGTTTCATCATCTGAACTTKCTCTTTCCTCATCTCGAGCTACATTTATTCTATCAGCATGTGCAACTACCCAGTCAGAACATCGAGCGTTGAAACCATCTCACACATAGCTTTCYTTGTGGATTCTCTTGTTAAACTTTCCCAATCTTCCTTTGAAAATTGCTTTCTTCTTGATGTCTTATAGAAAGTAGAGTAATAATCTTCTTCATTAATATAAGCATTTGAAGATGGGGAATTCCCGGTTGAGGTTAAGAATAATCCTTGTTTAGGAGAATTTGGGGAATTGTATGTACTCTCTAGATTTCATTGAAGGCTCTTAGCTTGAAAATAACGTCGTTTAGCATCCACATTGGGTATATTAATAAAAAAATGGACTCGAGCTTGGTCAGGTGACCTTTTGAAATTGTGTATCTTCAAACATATCGATTTACTGTCAATGATCGGTCAGTGGGCCCTGAAATCATATATCCATGTTGTGTGGTTTTAAGAGATGAAGTATATATTGTTACAACTACCACTAAATAATTGTGATAATTGTCAGAATGCGCATTGCCCGTTTTACAAACTAGACTGTACCAAAATCAACACCACCATCTTCTAATTGCATAAAAGGGGAAGCACATCACAATCTCATTCCCTTCAAATGTTGAAATGATATCTCTACAACAATGCATTGTCTTTCATCTCATCCATGTATGAATGGGGTCAAAGAGAAAGCTCTTCTTCAACTGCAACCTTTGCCTCTTAGGACATATATCCCATATGCAATGATCATATTGATTTTGAAGTATTTATATATGGCGTAGTATAAGATGTTATTCGACGCGTAGATCATAGTGGCTGAGGCTTGGGCTTGGTAATGGTGGGATTTGTTTAGTGCGTGGAGCATTCAACATATGGTTGGGTGAAAACTTTACATATGGTATGCGATGTTGAAGTTTGGTAGGTGGGTAAGAAAACAACTTTTTGTTTTTAACAAATGATACTTTCATAAGTAATATGTAAAGGGTAGATAGTTAGAATATGAAATAATGCGTGAATAAAATGGGTAGATAGGTAGAAAATAGAGGTAGGTTATAAAATAATTACATTTTTATATTTTTTATTTTATTTGAAGAAGAATACGGCTTAAGATAGGGAATTATGAAGAGGATTATTTTTAGCAAAAAGTTCAAATGCCAAGGAGGAATTGCGGAGGATCACCAAATGAATTTTTTATGTGTTGAAAGATTTGGCAAAGTTTGCACAATTTTGATGAGAAGCTCAAGAATTTGACAAAGTCAATTTCAATGATAACATCAAGCTTTGAGGTGGTGAAAAAATTGGGAATTTTGGCACGAAATGAAGTAAGGAGTTGAAATATGTCAATTTTTGTGCTAACACAATACATAATTTTCAAATTATGATAGCCAATGGTGACATGATGAATTGTCGTGGTACATGTGATAAGGTGACACCTCAACTAGGGGATATCAACCCAAATCTAGCATGTTCGCTATTGAGATGGATAGATATGATGTGGTACTTGGTGCAAAATGATTATGAACATTAGACCTAGTTACCATGGCCTTCCAAGACTTGTACATGAGCTTTATCAATTATGGATAGAAACATACTCTCAATGGGGCTCAAGTTTGGCTCATAAAAAATTACCCTCTCATAGTATGGAAAAACTCTAGAATTATTCCCCAATTTAATTCCATCCAAGTTGTTAACAACCCACCACAAGAGATCCACCCTGACTTACAATTGATACTAAATAAGCATCAACAAGTTTTTAGCACACCTCGCAGATTATCCCCTTCATAAGGTGAGCATGTGTTGGGATATTCACCAATACTGAGAGAGGGGGGTGAATTAGTATTGAGCACTTTTTGCCACTTTTAATCAAAACATGTAATCATCAACTTATCAACAATTTATCACTTGTGATTGCATTTAATATATCATGAATAATGTCATTCAACAATGCATAACATATAACCACAAATACACAATACACCAAAATTTTACGTGGAAACCCAAATGGGAGAAAAACATGGAATGTTTTCTTATACATCAAAATATTACATTCATAGAAAGCACCAACTTTCAAATTTCTCCAGCACCAACTGGAAGGAAGCTTCAACCCCTTATTTACAGGCTCCAACCTGAAGGAAGCTACAACTCCCCAAATTCTCCAGCTCCAACTAAAAAGAGGCTCCAACCCCCTAATTTACAAGATCCAACCCGAAGGAAGATACGACTCCCTGAATTCTCCAGCTCCAACTGGAAGGATCCTACAACCCCCTAATTTATAGGCTACAACCCCCTTTCCTTGCCCCTTCCTTCCTCCCTGAAATATAAATGGAGACTCAACCTGTCATTGCCAATGTTACTGTCACTGATATTGATAATCAACCTGTCACTGTCATAGATACACCATCATCATCATCAAACCAGATCCAACCTGTCATTGATACTGATATCCATCATCAACAAGACTAGATCCACTCACATAAGCCAATTTCACCAAGGATCCAACATCACCAATATATGCTTCAAACCATACACCAAATATGTGCCTCAAGCAAGTGCCATAATAATAAACCATGTATCAAAGATGAACCTCAAACATATGTCATACCATTCATGATATGCTTCAACCATGTACCATACACCATGTCATACATAAACCATGTAACAAATATATTCTAAACTATATCTCATGCAAGTACCATAACATCAATGATATACCTCAAACAATGTGCCAAAGATATGTCTCAAGCATGTACCAAAACATCCATAACATACCTCAAATATGCAAACTTGTAAGATTCACCACAAGCTCAATTTTCCCTTTATGATTTTGAAACTTCAATTTGAGGTACTTATGTATGTATTGTCATACCTCTAAAAATTTCACACCCTGTAAAGTCCCAGAAAAGAAGTTATAGAAAAAATGCCAAGTTGACTTGTTTAAAACATATTTCAGGACCATTCAAGAACTCTGACTTCCATAGAGCATATCTCCAAAATTGTTGTGAGCCAATGTCTAAAATTTTAACCACAAATATTATGATATCTTTCTTCCATCTCCTCAAAATTTCAGGGGTTGAAACTTCTCAAAACATAAGTTACAACAAAAATGGCAAACGTTCCTGAATTTTGTCATATTCTGGAGAGCGAACTTGTACATCATGCCACGTGCTCAATATTTTATATTTGATTCTAAAACTCGCATAAAATATACCAAATATTGTTATATTTCCAATTAAATTGGTCTCACATAATTTGTATCCTTTATGGAGAAGTTATGATTGTTTTACCTTGAACACATGTTTGAGACTAGTTTAAGGACTAGTCAAAAACCCTATCTTCCACATAGTGTATCTCCAAAAGTACAACAAACCATAAGCTAAAATTTTTACCACAAGTACCTTGATATGTCTTCTCAACAACCTCCAATTTAAGTTGTCTAAATCATTTTATAAAAACATTTATAGCAAAAATGGTAAGATGAACTTTAAATAACATACCTTAGAACACATCATCACAAGACTTCATCTTCCCTTAGAATTTCTCCCTTCTTCACTTCATCTTCCCTCTGAAATTTGCCTCATATCTCCTTGGTTACCTTAGATAAAAATCACTTGAGTTAATGCCACAAATGAACTCCTAGGTGCCTTATTTATACTAGATCTGACACCCTCTTTTTAGGGCCGACTTGACCCAAATAAAATTCAATTTAATTTTTAATGATTATTCCATTGGGGTCGACTTTACCATAATATCCTTAATATTTATTTTAATATTCATTGCAATGGGGCCGACTTGTAACTTCTTGTTTGCAACACTTTTTAGGGATTGACTTGTAACGTTTTGTCTTTATATTCAGGGATTCTTCATTTGCTTTCGGAGCTTCATCTTTAAGAGGGCATAACTTCTCAACCATGAGGAACCACGTGACATACCACCTACTGTTGGAAATGGCATGAAGAGGACTATCCATATATGATGTTTTGCATGCATTTACAATGTCCTTCACACTCTTTTTCTTCAAACAACTTCGGGCTTTATGACCACACCTATGGGGCTTCTTAACGACTTAACCATATTTCCAGGGCTTCTTGTAGACTTCTTCAAAGCGTCTTCCCATGAGGGCCATGGTCAGAGCTACGCCATAAAGGGACCACTTTGGAGACTTATTCAAATACACCCATCTCTTGGAATTCTTCTAGGGTTGACTTCAATGTCAACTAACTTTCCAACAACATGATCATGGTATTCCATTGATTTTAGGCAACCAACCACCCAATGTGCACCCTTATAGGAACCCTTTTGCACAAAAGAATGTAATTGAAAAGATTATCCAGGAACTACTAGAAGAAGGTGTTATTCGTCCTAACACTATCCCTTATTTCCCACCAATGATCATGGTATTTAAGAAAGAAGGAATTGGCACGTGTGTTTGGATTTTCATGCTCTCGATAATATGACCATCAAAGACCAATTTCCCATCCTATTTATTGATGATATCTTGGATGAGCTTTAGGGGTGCCAATTTTTTCATTCAATTGGACCTTCTCTTGGGATACCACCAAATTGGGATAATGTTAAGCCCTAATATTGGCTCATTACCCCTTAATTGGGGCATATTATATTAGTAATGTTATTTTATTTATGTCGTCTTTAGGCCATTAGTTGTAATTATACCTCCTAGTCTCCTATATATACCAAGGAG
>ML787815.1:1130818-1161316 GCA_009831015.1 Picea engelmannii | reverse complement strand
TGTACATGATTCCTTTTAGAGGCTTCTCACTCAAAGGATGGAGGGAGTTGTTTATCTAATATCTAAGAAGAGGAATAGCGAATGAAAAAAAATAGTGAATAATTTATCTCTCTAAGAAGGGGTGTATCTCTAGAACCTGTGGCTTTCAAGCAATATGAAAACTTACAATTCCCCGTGGATTAAGTTCCGTCCCTGTGGACTAAGCTATTGCTACAGGTCCCAAGAACTGCTCTCTCACTACTGCACCTTTCCTGTTGCTGGGATGCCGATGGCTTGACTTAGATGCCTAGGATGGCTAGCTGGTGGGCTTTCTTACTCCTAGTCGTGAAAGGCCCAGAGATTTTTAGCAAATGGGTTGGTGAATCTGAAAAAGCCATAGTCTTTATTTGCAAAAGCAAGAGCAACAACTCCCTCAATTTTTTTTTTTTGATGAGATAGATGGTCTAGCTATAGCACAGGAACATAGCAGTGGTGCAATATCTGTAGGAGACAGGGTTATGAGCCATCTACTTGTAGAAATGGATGGTAATCCTAGACCATATTCTAAATTTCTGAAATTGTTTGTGTGCACTATGTATCATAGGAAAATCTATTTCGGTGTAGTTTCCATTGAAAATTTTTCCCTTTATGAAACAAAATTCTTTCCCTTGATGAAACACAAAAAGAGTAACTGTGATAACATATTTGCAGCTTCAGATATTCAGATATTGTATATCTGCTTCAATTGTATCAAGCTAGGACCAGAGGGTCCAGTGACATAGTGCTAACTGGGTCCATGTGGATTTTTCTGAATGCTACTCTAATGAATAGAGAACCTGGTGGTATCCAACCACTAAGGATTGGCCGACTCCAACCATGTGGCTTGTATGGGAATATTGTCTGCCTAAATTGCCAGTGGTGTCATGGATGGTCATGGAGTGGATTGATAGCATTCGTTCAATCAGGGTTGATGTTGTGCGGAGTCTATTATATATACTGCATATATTCTTCACATAAGGCCTGGAAGTGTCATTATCTTATGTTCAGATTCTTGAGATTTTATTCAGAATCTAGTTGATTTTTCAGTTTTATGTTACTATTCAACCAAGAGAGAAGCAACCCATACTGAAGTTTTAGTCATCTGCTTTGATGGACAAATAAACTTAGTCTAGTGTCTAGACAGCTGGGTATTGCATTGTAACTATAAAAACTTTTGTTTCCTATTGACAAGTCTGTATTTGGAATGCAAGTGCTTCCAAGACTGTAGAATGATTTTCATTCACTTGATTGGCGCTAAGAAGGTTTATGATTGTTTGGTATTCCTTACTACATTTAGGGCTCTGCAGGTTTAAATCCAAGGATTGGTGTGACTGTGATTGATGCGACCAATCGTCCAGATAAGATAGATGCAACACTGTTGCATCCAGGTACTGTTTTAGTTCTATATTTTTCCTCATTCAAGGCTTTAGTTAATATTCCGTCTTGTATAAGTTATTATGCGTTTTGATCGGCTGGTATAACTTGATCCGCCGAACCAAGCTGAGAGGAAGGAAATCTTTGATATTTGCATGCGGAAGATGCCCTGTGGGTCTGATTTAACAACACTTGAACTGGCTTCTCTTACCGATGCCGATGTGGATACTGGAGCTGATATTTCTTCTGTATGTTGTGAAGCCGCTATGGCGGCACTAGAGGTTAGTAAATATGCATAAGCCTACATCTGTGTTATCCTTCCTGCCATTGATATAATTATGTATTAAGATGTTGTAGGTTTAAAGACGAGATATTTTATGCAGTAGAAGTAATACCTGAGGAGTAGAAGTAATACCCGAGGACAAAGACGAGATCTTTTATGCAGTGGATGTGCTTCAATCCGCCCACTTACTATGCTTGGTCGCCACCTACTATGCTTGGTCGGGTGTTCCTACTTGAATGAAGAGACTTCGCTGCAACTCTTCCTCGCGTCGTACAACAGGAAAATTATCTGACTCCTCAAGAATCCCCTCTAGTATGTATGTTTGTATTGCTTGGGAGCACATAGTTCCGACATTTGAGGCAGGAAAATTATCGAACTCCTCAGGAATCCCCTCTGTTATGTATGTTTGTATTGCTTGGAAGCACATCATTCGGACGTTTGAGGCAGGTGGCAACATGTTAGGAGGTGGCAGCATGTTAAGAAGTGGCGAGAGATTAAAAACCTTATTTATAAACTCTGACAATTCAGTGAAACAAATAATGTACACAATGCTATTAATATCCCATCACTCAGCATTGAACCAATAATAAATTTATTTAAAAGATTTCTTTTTTTATTTAAATGATTTATTTTTAACTATAAATAAATTTAATAGTGAGTTTTCAAAACCTTTAGGAAACTATGTAAAAACACATACAAATTGCACCCATTAATGTAGGAGATAGCACCCTTTAATACTCGTAAACCATCGAAGTGATTGCTATAGTCCCTTAGCCGGAGGGACTAATAAGGATTCTTTATACAAAGGATAAATTGATAAACGAAATTTAATTAGTATAAAGAGAAGTTCCCTTATAGAAGATCCAAAACTTCAAAAAACATCAAGTGACAGCTCGGAGGGAAAAGAAAATTCCATCACTACTTGAGATGGATCATGGAATAGATGATTCTCGATGGGATCGAGGGAATGACACTAAACTCCCATCGCCATCTCCAAATTTACACAATGATCAAAGAACATATTACGAGTCGAAAATTGGAGAACGGGTACTAAATATAGCCAAGCGGAGTAAAAATTTGGAGAACAGACACTAAATATATAGCAAAAGCGGAGTAAACATTTGGAGAACAGACACTAAATATAGCCAAAGCGGAGTAAAAATTAGGAGAACAGACACTAAATATATAGCAAAAGCGGAGTAAACATTTGGAGAACAGATACTAAATATAGCCAAAGCGGAGTAAAAATTAGGAGAGCAGACACTAAATATAGCCAAAGCGTCGGTCTGCATAACTATAAATCGGTGTGGCGGGAGACGTTTTTCTCCTTGTTCAAAAGGTGCAGAAGCCATTATCCACATCCTTCTTCGAAAATGCAGAGATGTCATCATTCATTTCATCTCGAAGAAAAAGAACAATTGCTTGATCGAGTTTTACAAAATTCAATGGATTTTTCCCTTCCTTCCAAGTCAAATTCTGTTCCCGATGAAGGAGTAGTTCTACAGCAACTTGAACCTTCGACTTCTTCCTCCTCGAGAAGAATCGAACACCAGACCTCGTGGCCTATGGATGTGGGTTATCAGAACGCGGGGTCTTTAGTTGTTGTTTTACCACAATCCGAGGCTTCAAGTCCAGAGCCAAGGAAGAGCTATACTTTTTGTGATAATACCATCGTAAGTTTATTCCTTCTCTCTGCTTCGTATATCTGAATAAATTGGATTAAACCCTAGTTAGGGTTTCCGAGAGGTTAAATAGCCTAGGAATGAACCCTAATTAGGAGTTTTCAAATGTGTTTGATCGATAATGCCATCACAGATTTATTCCACCTCCCTGCTTTGAAATTTTGAATAACCTAGAAATGAACCCTAATAAAGGGTTTTCAATTGGGGTTGGAATGGTATACCATCGTAAGTTTGTTCGTTCTCTCTGCTTTGGAGAACTTCGGATTACTCCGCAGTTGGGGTTTTTAGGATTTTAAATAACGCTTGAATGAAACCTAATGAAAGGTTTTCAATTGGCATTGGCGCAGGGTGCAGGGCTTCGTAATTTGGGAAATACCTGCTTTCTCAACGCTGTCTTGCAGTGCTTGACGTATACACCACCGTTGGTTGAATCCCTTCGTAATTGGAACCATACAATCCCATGTAAGTAAAGAATGTCAAATTCAGTTTAAGCAAAACGCATTGAAATTGGTCACCAGGGTTTGTGTATTTTGAAAGTCTATACATTTATAAATTTCATTGCAAGAAAAATTCATGGAAATTAATGGGCATTAAAGTTTGTGCAGTGTTGAAAACCGACATCCTACCCCGCACTTAAAGAAAACTCGATACGGTTGTTAAAAATTTACAATGCACGGCATTGAGAATATAGCAATTTTTTTTTTTATATAAGCACAGTTTTTGATCCCTATTTTATTTATACAGATACTTTTTCACTGCATATGATGGCCACTTTTTTAACTTGCAGGTCATTAAAACAATTACCCCTTTTTTGACCCCCAAAGCCACAAAAATGTTCATAGGGCTGTCAATTTTTAACACAAAAAACGTTAATATGGCTGTCAATTTTTAACCATTGGTTTGTGTACTTCAAAAAAAACCAGGGATTTTTGGAATTTCCCCTTCGTTTTTTTTTTAATATAATTATGGTTTGAACTGAAGGCACGATTGAGCGTTTCTGCGCCTTCTGTGCGCTCCAAGAGCATGTGGAATTATCACTATCCTCGATGGGGGGAATCATAGCGCCTTGGGATTTGGTGAGTAATTTGAGCAATATGTCGACTTCTTTTCAGAGGTGGGAGCAGGAAGATGCTCATGAGTACTTGCATTGTCTGCTTGAGGATTTACACAACTGCGCCTTAGGTCCAGAGCCCTTGAACCCATGCCTATGTTTTGAAGGAAACACATTTATCAAAAATATATTTGGTGGTTGCCTCAGAAGTCAGGTAAATGTTTATTTTACTCAATCTTGCCCCTATTTTTATGTCAATTTTGGTTGAGATGGACAGGCTTATAAGATGATACCTTTTGTCACAGATAAAGTGCATGAATTGCTTGCACTGCTCAGACACATTTGAACGTTCAGTTGATTTGAGCTTGGCAATAAATGAAGTGGATTCACTAACAGATGCTCTGAAATCCTTCACCAAGGTAGAAACTGTTGATGACGCTAATCATGCTTGCGAAAATTGTGGTCAACCTGTTCAAGTCTTAAAGCAGCTCACAGTCAGCCAGCTTCCTGATGTTCTAGTGATCCATCTCAAGCGTTTTGTCGGTTTTGAATTTTCTAGTGAGAAAGTACACAAGATAATTGAATATCCAAAAGTCTTAGACATGGAGCCCTTTGTGAGTGATACCCAACTGAATATGGTGAGTTTTGCTTCATTGGATTTTCTGTACCTTTGCTTTTGGCAATATTTGGCCTTAATTCATTTCATCTTTGTTTTGATTTATCCTGATCCTATCAGGGACAGCTGAAATATGAGCTTTATGCAGTTCTTGTGCATTCTGGATACACTTTGAATTTCGGCCATTATTACTGTTTTGTCCGTTCCTCACCTGATGGCTGGTACGAGATGGATGATTGTCAGGTAATTGCTTTTGGATGTTATAACTTTGTTTCTATTAATAAGTGCTGCTTGGATCTAAATCTGATTGGCATTCTAGGTAAATAGAGTAACCGAGGGGACTGTTCTGAATCAGCAAGCCTACATTCTTTTTTATTTTCGACAAGGATCTCCATGGTTTTCAAGTAGACTGGAACCCGAAGTAATGAGTGAATTGAAGGTCATCGGTTCTCCAAAATGTACAGTGGAAGAGGCTGTCACAAGCGATGGTTCTAATTCTCCTCTGAGCGTCTCATCTGGTGATTTTAGTGAGGCTGATGCTGGCATTTCTGTTGGAATGCATTTGGATGAGAAGCTTGAAATGCTTTTGAGTGGTACTATAAAGGATGTGGAGAGTCCTGATGCAGATTATTTGCCAGCAAAGGTTTCGTTCAGTAATATTCATGCATCTTCCACAGTGAGTGACTCTGATGCATCTGCCTCGTCAATCATTGTTGATGGGGAGTTTGCCCGTTCTACACAATTTTCCCAGGATAATGATATAGATATAAATATGGATAAGGAGTCCTTCAGTGATAGTTTGGTGGATCAACATAGAAATGATCCACACGATTTTGAGTTTTCCCCTAAAGGAACATGTGGGGACAGCATGCTTCAACATCTGACACCTAATACGAAAAGCAGAAAGATCCAAGACAGCGGTAAGAAGAGGTTCGCGCCAAAAACTGGTCTTCTGAAAAGAAAACAAAAGCAGAAGCAGGTAATGAGGGAAAAGGGCAATGCTTAGCATGGTTTTGCAGCTGTTCCTCAGGTAATGAGGGAAAAGGGCAATGCTTAGCATGGTTTTGCAGCTGTTCCTCAGGTAATGAGGGAAAAGGGCAATGCTTAGCATGGTTTTGCAGCTGTTCCTCCATTTAGGAGATAGACGAAGAGTGTTAGTCCATCTTTCAGAGTCTAGAGATGATCCTTCAAGGTGCAAGAACCTAATTTTCTGAAAGGGCTTGTATTGTGAACTGTGATCCATTTATCTTTGATTTTGAATCTGACTAATCTCGTGGGAAATTTCATAACATTATTTGTAGATGAAGCTAGAATTGAGAATTGGTCATTGAATAGTTTCAATCTCAAGTAAGTGTCACCACAGCACAGAGCTAATTGGCCTTTAGGTTTGTATATATTCTTACTATCAGTTGTTTGTTGAACTTCTCAGCTTCGGGACTTTGCAGTCACATTCCTTGCCCACCTTTGAGACATTGATTTGATTACAAAGCCTTTGTTTCTAGTAAGGGTGCTTTGGATTCTCCAACATCTGACCATATCGGATCATTCATTGGCAGCTATTTATCTCAAATATAAATGAGGTACTCTTTCCGGAGGACTTTGGTAGGAACCAGCGTTGTTGTTTGGCTTTCCTTCTGACTAGTGAATTAAGGCTAGTGCTGCAGGGTGGCTTTGGATAACTTTTCTTCCTAGGTGGGCAAGAAAAGGCTCTTTCAGTGTCATTACTATCTGGCAGCTACAATTGACTAATAACTGACTTTTTCACAACACCTCTGGTTTTTGTGTGGTGAACTGGTAAATGGCTATAGATGTCTTTTGAAGAGAAAATAATCCCATTAAGGAAGCTTTCTTTAGCTCAGCGGAGAACAGTTGTAAATATACCATTTTTAGCAGTCTGGATGTTGAGTTGAGACAACCCCGTCCCCGTCTAAATGCCAAATTTTGGTTGGACTGTTTTATAATACCATTTTCTGCCTTTTGTGATTTGTAAAATTTTTAGTGTCATTATATATAGTCATCATTTCGCTGAGCTATTTTATTACCCTAAAGGACATGAAAGGAATATTTTTCATATCTGAAATAATGTTCTTGGTGCTCAATTGATATTTTATTAAGGCTCTCAATCATTGGGACCTGACAAGTATCTTCAAATAGCACGTAAGCAAACTCTTTGACTCGATTTCTATATTTTGTTCTGTATTTGAATTTATAAGCGATGTTAATTTTAGTGATATTAATTTTTAGTGTTTGTATCTATGGTGATTCTCTTGATCTTTAAGGCGTTGGTTTTAACAGTTTGTTCTCGTGTAGGCGTTCTATCTTCTACCTGACACAGCCGAATAGATTTATTGGTCATGTTTTGGATAGGGACATGCAGAATTGGAAACCATGGGAAGGTGGGAAGGTTTCCTTTTCTAGAGGTGGAAATTACATTGACTAGAAAAAAAACTTTAAAATGTCTTATTTTTGGAAGAAAATTGTAGTTTGTATGCATTTTTACACATGTAGCATTCATCTAATTTTTTGTGCGGTGCCAAAAATTTTATACAACCTACACAGCCCATTGGTTATGGATCTTTGAGGGTCGGTTGTAACAAGAACAAAGTTCAGAGTAATAAACAGTATTTCGGACTTGAGGCCCATGGAGTGTAGGTTTACTGCCCAATTAGATTTTAACGGGGTCAATGCATCTCCCCCAAGACCCCCCTTTCCATCTCCAGCCTGTCGGCAACGGAAGTATAGCTGCAATGTGGACAATTATAGTGTTTCATTGGCCATAACATTCGTTGGCAATGTTGAAGGGAATTCTAAGCAGTGAACGGATCGGTAGTGTGACCGGTGGATTCTTTGCATTTTGTTAATTGACGTTTAAAACATGTAAATAAGTTTGGTAAATCAGGGCAAACATTAAAAAATATAAAATATTTTTTTCAACTTTTTTAAATATATAAATTAAAGGCAACATTACATAAAAACTAATGTATGATGTAATAGATACCAAATCTTAAATATTACCTCACTTCCACATATATATATATATATATATATATATATATATATATATATATGTGTGTGTGTGTGTGTGTGTGGGGGGTCACTTCCATATATATATATATATGTGTGTAATCAAATTCATATTTATGTGTGGGTTATAAATATGTATGACATATGTAATATATTTGTTTTTCACACATATATATACAATAGGGTTATACATAAATATGACATATATGTCATATTTGTTTCTCTTATACATATATACATACAACAGCTTTTTTTTCCAAAGAAAAAAATTGTAATTTTATTTATAGAAAGTAAAATTACATTGTCATGTTTCAAGATACTCGAAAAAGTGTTACATAGCCTGATTGAGCGCAAACAACTCTGTATACATGTCTTATATATTAGTGGACTAATTCAAAATAAAAGAAAGAAAAATTACATTGTCATGTCTCAATATACTCGAAAAAATGTTACATAGCTTGATTGAGTGCAAACAACTCTGCATACATGCCTTATATATTGGTGGACTAATTAAAAAAAAAATTGTTTCATGATTTTAAAAAACATAGATTACATCTCTCAAAAGTAGGTTTTGAAATTTGCACACTATCACAAAACTTGGGAGCTGTATCAAAAAAAAAATTGTTCATGGCTTTAAAAAACAAGATTACATCCTTGTAAAGGTTAGAGTTTGTTGTCTTTTCACCGTCCAGAGATTTTATAACCAAGGTGCATGCGAGAAATCATTTGTATGCCCATCAAGAGAGATGGAAATGATCCAGGTGCCTTGCTCCAACACCAATGTCTCTTTTGAAAGGCCATCAACTACTTTATTCATGTACTTGTATATATGTGACAAAGAAATGTGTAAGAAGGTTGTCATTTGTTGTTATATATCATCAAGGAGTAGTTGTAAAGTGAAACCTCTGAGTGTTGTTTCATTTTGTAACCATTAGAAAACTAGTAGTCCCCAAAAATATGTAACTGTGTAGCACCATATTCTTGGGCCAATTGTAGGGTTAATTTGAGAGCCATCTGTTCACAATAATTGTTAGTTCCTTGCTCTATCCCAACTTTGAAAGCTATACCGTGATTTGTGGAGATACGAGATTCCTCCCGGGCCTTCTTTTGGGGGATGTCCTTGAAAGACACCATCAAAGTATGCCCAAGGAATGTCCTTACTGATGACTTGTATTGTCCCTTGTCTTTTTTGTTTTTCCTGAAGTTGTGGATATGAAATTAGTATATTTAGGGACTAGATTGCACATTTGAGGGGAAGAGTCTCGCGTCTTTCAAATAGCATCAAGTTTTTGGTTAGCTATATTCTCCAAGCGATATTGAGTGGAAGAGCTCCAAATTTCTTCATACCTTTGTTATATACCAAAGCTTGAAGGCTTGTTTAGTTCTTCTTCTTTCCCAAACATTCCTCAACCTTGTCACGCAACCAACTTCTTTATAAACCTATTTGGAAAGGGAACAAGTTGGGAGTAAGTGATCTATTGTCATCCCTGCTTGATGGCATAGAGTACAACACTTGGGGCTTGATGGCATATACTACCACAACCTGGGCCAATAAAATTCTTTTTGTGTAGAACCTCCTAGGTAGGAGTCTTGTTATTTAAATCCAACCACACAATTTTTATTTTTGGAGGGGCACCTTAACTTCCAAATGATTTTCCACCACCAAATCGTTTGCCCCTCTAGGCCTTCCTTAGTAAGGACCTCGTACCCTTGCTTGGGCACATATGACCTTGTAGGATTGAGAGACCATAACAATTGGTCATCTTCTTCTCCTATTTTGACATTGCCATTTTTCAAAGCATTTGCGTATGATTCCCACACTTCCAAGATTTTTTCCCAAACCTATCTCCTTTCAAGTGAGCCATTTTTGTTGCCAATTTGTAGATCTCTCCCATTTTACAATGTGTCTTAGTGAAAAGTTCCTTTGTTTCGTAACCCCTGTATCACTTGAGGGGGTAATATGTGGACACATTTGCTTCCAATCCAAGGATTGAGTCCAATTTGGACTTTATCCACTCTACCCACCTTCCAAATCAGCTAATTACTAACCAGTTGGAATGTTAAGTTCATTGTTTTCTAAATAACTAATACATTATGCACCTATTTCCTTGGATTCCTAACCCATTCCTCAATTGTGGCTAAAACACCCTAGTTTTGATCCCCAATGTAGCATTGTATAATTGTAAATATTATGAATGGCCATGAGCCAAATGATGTAATATGTAAATATTGTACATACAAAATAATAAAATGACACCACTGGCTGTAGATGAGTAAGGACGAGGGTAATGGGGGGTTATGATTCCATAAGGGAGTGGGCTTAATGGAGAGTTTTGAGGGGTTTCATATGCCTTGAATCTTAAGCCATTTTCGTTAATCATTTTGTCATGTAGCCATTTATTCATTTGACCTATTAAACATTCAAATCGTCGAATTCATGTAAGAGCTTAAGTGAGAAAGTTAGTCCACTCAGTTAGGACAACGAGGGTTGAGTGTAATCAATTTTGGAGAAAAGTAAGAGTTAAACAAGCGCGTGAAAAGAGGAAGATCCGAGTAGGAAACATGAGCACTTATTACAGTTAGCAAGAGGAGAGGAAAACTAGAGTTGAGTGTGGAGAAAGAGTGGCAACCATAGTGGGTATTGAAGGAAACTTGTTGAAGTTGGAAATTACGTTGAAAATAAATTTGTTATTCTTATGAGTGATTCTCTGTTGATGAAATTATTCGAGAGTAAGTGAGCTTGCTATGTAAGCACTCTCGTTGCAACTAGATTTCCTGGAGCTCCTAGTGTAGAGATTCTTGGTTGGTCTATGCTAGAGCACTAGAGGGGATGGAGATTGTTTGAGGGATTGCGGTGCAGATAAAGACATTTCATCCCTTGGGTTGTGCAGATTGATGGTGAAGAGAGATGGGTGGTTGGAATTGTTGTAGGAGTCATGTCATTGTGTTTTTGAGAGTTTTGAGCTATTATAATGGATCGTAGGCACCCATAGGAGCTTGTCCGTCCTTGTGGATTTATAGCCCTATCTCGAGGGTGACTTCTTGTTGAGAGAATTGGAGCATTACAGTCTATGGTTGGGTGGAACATCCATCGTTTACAGTGGGTTTTGTAAATTGTTTTTAAAAGAAGTGTTTTAATCAATGTGTCATTTACAATTTTAATGCTATGATTGAATGTTGCATTTACTTTGTATTTTATTTATATGAATGATGTTGTATATGTTTAATAGTTGCGGTGCATATTTAAGTTGGTTGAATTCATGAGTTTAATTATTAATGATAATTGCATGAGTGTGTAACTTATGTTGTTTGTATTTCCGCATTTAAATCTAATGTTAATCAATTTCGTGGTAGCTTGGCCTAGCTAGGCAATTGGACACGTTACAGTGGTTGGGTACAAGTACTTGGCTCTTATTACTTAGACCCATAGGCCTTTTCATTATACCAGTCTCCATACATTCTTCGCTGCTAGGGCCTTAAAAAAGAGGAATAATTTTTTTAGGCCCCATCCTCCATTTGCTTTTGGGACTGCCAATTTCAGGTTGCTAGAACTAGACCTTTCTTTTTGTTATCTCTTGACTAGACAAATTTATAACGCAGTTTCCTAATTTTCTCCATTACACCTTTTAGAACCCAAGCAAATCAAATTTAGTATACTAGTGTGGCTTCCATAACTGTTTTAACAAGTACCAAGTTCCCCCCTCTTGAGATCCATAGATTGCACCAATGGTTTATCTTCTCTTTTAATTTGACAACCAACCATTTCCAATCACCTTTTTTGTACAAATATGGTTTCAAGTGGAAACCCAAATACTTTAGTCCTTGATCCATAGAACACACTTGGTAAGGATGTAATTCAGAGAAATATTCCTGCTCATGCTTTGAAATGTCCCACATCGATGGAGTGGATTTGTTAAGATTTATTATCATGTCACATATTACATGCAATATGTGATATCACATATAACACTTTACAGAACAAATCTAGGATATTTTAAAACTTCTCAACTATCTTTCTAGAACCTTCACAAAAAATCAGAATATCATCTACGAACAAAAGATGTGTAATATTGCAAGTAGGATCAATGCATGTCCCTTTGAAGCTGCCATTTTCAGATGCCTTTTTTAATAATCTACTCAATACTTCCACTATTAGCATGAATAAGAAAGGGGAAAGGGGGCATCCTTGTTTGAGACCTCTTCTTGATCTGAAGAAAGAGGAAGTTGCCCCATTGATTAGGAAAAAAAATGATACAAAGGTAATGCAACTCATCACCCATACCACAGAATTATTACATAAGCCCAAGTGAATGAGGATTAATATTAGGTAAAGCCAACTTACCCTGTCATAGCCTTGGAGAAGTTTGTTGAAATATTGTAACTGCAAAGAGTATTCTATTTATTATTGATGTATTATTCATTAGATCAATCCCCTTTTGTGGATTGATCATGTCAGGCATTGCAAATGACCAAATCCCCTTTTGCGGATTGGTCAAACCCTAATTGTAATAAGAAAAATAAGAAGTCAGCCCCCAGAATTAATTAAGGTGGTTCTAACCACCCAGAAAGAGAAGTCGACCTTGCCAGTGAAAAGACACTTCGTTTTAGCTCCTGCCAGAGTGTATAAATAAAGGAGGCTAGTGCCTCATTTGTTCACTCACTCACTTGATCATTAGAGCGCAAATTTGGAGCTGCAGTTGGAGAAGAAGGAAGAGAGAGAGATGCACATTACTTGGAGAGGACTTTCTGTAGTGTTTGGTTTATTCTCTTGACATTGTATTGGCTATCTATATAAAGGAAGCTTTTGCTGGGTTTTCTCCCCCATGAGGGTTTCCCATGATAAATGACGTGTCTCTTGTGATTGTGTATTTCTCAGTGATCCTATATATGCTATGGTTATCTAGTGAATTGAAAAGAAACCTAATACTAGCTTAAACTCTAACATGGTAACATAGCTTAAGCTGAAGAGAGCATCTTTCACAAGAAGAAGAAAAACGTCACTGTTGCTGTACATGAAAATTAGGGTTTTTTTATTGAAGAGGAATTTCAGCCCAAGAGCCATCTAGAAAAGTGTGCCTTAGCCCAATGAACTCTTTGACACCTTCAGTGCACCTTTTCAATGGTTAGATCTCCTGGAAAGTGAAAACCTAGTTTTCTCTAGTACCAGAATTACCAGAAAACCATAAATACCAGAGTACCAGAGGTACCAGAAGTACCAGAAAACCAGAAGCACTAGTCCAGAAATCCGTTGGTCAAGTTTGAAGGGGGAAAAGTTGGATTTTTTGAGATCTAAACACACCAAGCTACTCACCTCAGCCAAGCGCACCTCTTGGTAAATTCAAAATTCAATTTTGAGCACTTTCATTTTTTTGTCATTTTCCTAGCTCCAGGTAAAAGATGTTTGGAAGCACTAATCTTGTTGACAAGCTAGAAGGTGTGGAAAACTTCCGTGCCTAGAAGTATAGGATTGGATTCATTCTTGAAGAGAATGACCTAGCAAGATTCATTAAAGATGTACCCGAAGCCGTCGATGCTGCAGCTAAAGAAAAACGCCAAAATGACACAATTAGAGCTAAAAGAATCATTCCAGATTCTATCAAAGATCACTTCCTCAAGTGTCGTCAAACAAGACTCCAAAATAAATGTTTGATGCCCTAACCATATAATATGAAGGAAAGAACATAAATCAGAAGATGAATCTAAGAACTCAACTCAAGAATACAAGGATGCAGAAAGGAGAATCAATCCAAGAATATTTCTCCAGAATATCAGAATTCAAAGAACAACTAGAAGCAATTGGAGATATTATAGACGAAGATGAATTCATAATGACGACCCTTAATGGTTTCACAAGACCTTGGGATGCATTCATCCAAACTATTTGTGCCAGAAATGAGAAACTACAATTTGACAGTCTTTGGGAAGAATGTATTAAAAAATGATCAAGGGTAGCTAACCAAGAAGCTTTACTATCAAGGGATAAAGATCAAGCCCTAGATATTCACACTAAAGGAGGAAGAAATAAGTCTTACTTCCAGAAAGAAACTCATAAGGAGTCTCAACCCCAAAACAAATTCATACATAAAGAATCTCAACCAAGGAAATTCCAGAAGTTTCAAAAAGGACAAAGAAAAGGAAAAGATTTCTCATCCTACCAATGTTACCATTATGACAAGATCAGAGATATTGCAAAACATTGTCCAGCTAGACGAGAAGAATACAAGAAGAAAAACAAGAGGTATCATGCCCATGTAGTTGAATATGAAGAGCCACCTACAAAGATGATAAAAGAACGAATTGAAGACTATGTCTTAATCTCGGTCCTCTCAGGATCAATATCACCTGGTGAGGACACATGGTTCATTGATAGTGGTGCTTCCAAGCACACGACAAGTCAAAGAGACATTCTCTTTTGCATTTCAGAAAATAAGTTTTCTCATAAAGTTACAATTGGAGATGATTATCAATACCCCATCAAGGGAGTAGGAGAATCAAATTACAAGCTTAATTTAGGAACTCCAATGAAGATGAAGGATGTACTCTATGTACTAGGTTTGACAAAGAACTTACTCTCCATATCAGCTTTAGAAAAGAAAGGTTTTAGAGTTTCTTTTATAGATGGAGAAGTTCTTATGTGGGCCAAAGGAAAAACCATGGAAGAAGCAATTGTTATTGGAAAAGAAGAAGGTGTCTTGTATAAGCTAAAGGGCCACTCATAAGCAGCCATGACCCACTCCATTGAGAATCCATGTGAACTTTGGCATAGAATATTATCCCACATCAACTACAAGGCATTACCATATGTAAGCAAGGCAGTCATAGGTCTACCAAAGCTCAAGGTTGACCATGAAGGTGTGTGCAATGGATGTGCACAAGGGAAGAACATCAAGAACCCTTTTCCGAAGAGAGACAGTGAAGCAGAAGGAGTCACATAACTCATTCACTTAGATGTGTGTGGCCCAATTCCATCATCCTCCATCAATGGGTATGCATACTATGTGTCTTTTATTGATGATTATTCTCGTAAACCCTGGGTCTAATTTTTGAAATCAAAAGATGAAGTGTTCAGTAAATTCAAGGAATTCAAAGCCTTGATAGAGAATCTTTCTGAAAAAAAGATCAAGATACTCAGGTCAGATAATGGAGGAGAATACACCTCAAAAGAGTTTGTAAACTTCTGCAAAGATGTCGGGATCAAGAGGGAGCTCATCACTCCCTACAATCCTCAACAAAATGGTGTAGCAGAAAGAAAGAATAGAACTATAATGGAAGTTGTGAAGACCATGATCCATGATCAAGATATTCCAATGTGCTTATAGGAAGTAGCAACAAAACCAATAGTATATGTGTAGAACAGATTGTCTCATAGTGCACTTGGGTTCAAAGCCCCAGAAGAGATGTTCTCCGGAAAGAAGCCAGAAGTAAGTCATCTCAAAATATTTGGCTACCCAATATTTGTACATATTCCAAAAGAGAAAAGAACCAAGCTAAACCCTTCAGGAAAGAAGGGAATATTTGTCGGATACTGTGAGGTCTCCAAGGCCTTCAAAGTTTATATACCAGGTTACCATCATATTGAGATCAACATGGATGTAACCTTTGATGAAGATGAAACACTCAAGAAATCAAGAAGATGCCAACTTGAAGAAGTATATGAAGGGGAACCTGTAGCTCCTAGAGTTGCAGAACCAGTGAAGGAAGTCATAGCTTCCCCTGATGAGGAGATTCTAGAATATCATGATATGGTAGAATCTCAAGAACCTCCCCAGATGACGATCTCCCACAAGAGAAAGCCAACTTGGGCAAGGGAACTTATTCAATATGGAGAGAAGTATGGTGTCCGCGAAGGAACCATGAGACAAGTGAAGAAACCAAAGCCATTCTCTAGTTATATGACTTTGATGTATGATATTTTAGAGAAGGAGCCTACCTGCTTTCAAGAAACCATTCAGAAGAAAGAATGGGCAGATGCCATGACATAAGAATACCAATCCATTATAAAGAATGATGTATGGGAAATAGTTCCCAGACCAAAGAGAAAGGATGTGGTATCTTCCAAATGGATTTTCAAAATAAAACATGTTGCTGATGGAAGTATTGAGAAATATAAAGCAAGGTTCGTTGATCATGGCTTCTCTCAAAAGGAAGGCATTGACTATGAAGAGACATTTGCTTCTGTATCCAGATAAACTTCAATTAGAACCATCATAGCCCTTGCAACTAAGATGAAGTGGAAGTTACATCAGATGGACGTGAAAACTGCCTTCTTGAATGGTGTCATTGAAGAAGAAGTGTATATAGAACAACTTCAAGGATTTGAAGTTGAAGACATGAAGACTCATGTATGGAAGTTGAAGAAGGCCCTGTACGGGTTGAAGCAAGCTCCTAGAGATCGGTATGGAAGGATTGACAATTTTCTAACAAGCTTGGGCTTTACCAAGAGTAAAGCAGATTCTAACCTTTACTTCAAGGTTATGAATGATGAGTCTGTTATATTGTTGTTGTATGTAGATGAATTATTCTTAATTGGAGAAGAAATCTCATCACTGAATGTAAGAATAAGCTCGTTGCAGAATTTGAGATGAAATACCTTGGCCTAATGCACTATTTCTTAGGTCTTGAGGTATGGCAGAGCCCAACGAGGATCTTCCTTAACCAACAGAAATATGCAGTTGAAATACTGAAGAGATTTGATATGTTGGAGTGCAAGTCCATGAATACATCCATGGAAACAAAGTTGAAGCTCATAGTTGACTCTTCGTCATAATTGATTGATGCTATGCTATATAGACAAATCATTGGATTGTTGATGTATCTAACGAACACCGGGCCAAATATCTATTTTGCTGTGAATACCTTGAGTCAGTTTCTGGTAGAACCCAAACATGTTCACCTAGTTGCTGCAAAACATGTGATGAGGTACCTTAAGGGTACATTAGATTGTGGTCTCAGTTATGATGGAGATCATGATTTTAGACTAAGTGGATATACTGATTCAGATTGGGTTGGAAGTGTCTCTGATAGAAAGATCACTTCAGGATGTTGTTTCAGTCTGGGGTCAGCCATGATCTCATGGTAGAGTACGAAGCAATCAAGCATTGCTCTCAGCACGTCAAAAACATAATACATTGCTGCATGTTCTACCAGTTGTGAAGCCATATGGCTTCGGAAGTTGTTGACAGGTCTATTCAATCTAGAGATGGAAGCAACCTCGATCCTATGTGATAACTAGAGCCACATAAAGATGACTGAGAACCTTGTGTTCCATGACAAGTCAAAACACATAGAGATCCGATATCATTACATCCGTGATATGGTGCAGAGAGGAGCCATAAATCTCCAATATGTTAGCACGGATGAACAAGTTGTTGATGTGTTGACCAAGCCTCTATCTCGTGTAAAGATTGAGCACTTTTGAGATAAGCTTGGTGTAGTCCGTAGGGACCTCCCTCGAAAGGGGGAGTAGTGTTGTGATGCTAGCCTCGTGCTGATGATGTGCCAACCTCGTGTTGTGATGATGTACTAGCCTAGTGCTGTGATGCCAACCTCGTGCTGATGATGTGCTAGCCTTATGCTGTGATGATGTGCCAACCTAGTGCCGTGATGCCAGCCTCGTGCTGATGATGTGCCAGCCTCATGCTGTGATGATGTGCCAGCCTTGTGCTGTGATGATGTGTGTCAACCTCGTGCTGTGATGATATTGTGTTGCTAGTCTCATATTGTGATGACAACTTCGTGCTAATGTAGCCAACTTCGTGCTGTGATGCCAACTTCGTGTTGAAGACTCTCAACCTAGTGCTGATGTTGATGATGCTCCAGCCTTTGTGCTATGTTGTTGCTGCTATTGATGATGAGTAAAAATTCCGATGATTTATAGATACGCCAGTCAGTGTTCCAAGATGCTGTTGATGATGTTGCCCTCTCTCACACCTGATGTTGTTGTAGGATACCCTTCTTGTTAAGGGGGAGTGTTGAAATGTTGTAACTGCAAAGAGTATTTTATTCATTATTGATGTATTATTCATTATATCAATCCCCGTTTGTGGATTGATCATGTTGGGCATTGTAAATGACCAAATCCCCTTTTGCGGATTGGTCAAACCCTAATTGTAATAAGAAAATAAGAAGTCACCCCCCATAATTAATTAAGGTGGTTCTAACCACCCAGAAAGAGAAGTCGGCCCTGCTAGTGAAAAGACACTTCGTTTTAGCTCCTGTCAGATTGTATAAATAAAGGAGGCTAGCGCCTCATTTGTTCACTCACTCACTTGATCATCAGAGCGCAAGTTTGGCACTGCAGTTGGAGAAGAAGGAAGAGAGAGAGGCACATTACTTGGAGAGGAATTTTTGTAGTGTTTGGTTTATTCTCTTGGAATTGTATTGGCTATCTATATTAAGGAAGTTTTTTCTAGGTTTTCTCCCCCATGAGGGTTTCCCAAGATAAATGATGCGTCTCTTGTAATTATGTATTTCTCAGTGGTCCTATCTATGCTATGGTTATCTAGTGAATTGAAAAGAAACCTAATAATAGCTTAAACTCTAACAAAGTCCACTTTGAGAACCATTGATCTTTGATTTCTGGTCTTGATAAAGTGAAGGCTTTCTTGTGCAATCCCAATTGCCTCATGGATTTGTCGTCTTTTTAGGAACCCAAACTGTTTACCTGAGATTTGTTTTGATAAAACCTTTTTAATTCTTCTAGCTATGACCTTTGAAACAATTTTGTAATCAAAGAATGAAGGTAGTATTATAGGCCCCAAGCATTTTTCCTATGTTTATAGTGGTCTCCACCACCCTTCTTAAGTCTTCTTCAATGAATTCATAGCATCCTAGGAAAAATTCCATAAGGAGTCCATCTCACCTTGGGATTTTATCCCTTTGGAAGATCTGTAAATTTTGGAGCAATTAATCTTTTCCAACTAATTTCATCAACTCCAAATTGTCTTCATTGTTTGAGCCTTATTACTTCAACAATTGTGGCCCAAGAGTCCTCTTTCAAGAGGGTGCAAAAATAGTCGACTCCTTCATCTCCTATGTCTTGAAAGTTTGTAGCCCACCTGCTATTGCCTTTGTCAATTCTCCAGACATAGTTTATATTTTTTCCGCCATTTGCGTATTGATGAATTTTTTTGGAGTTTTCATCCCCTTCTTGTAGCTAGATGGCCCCTCTTAAGTCTCCATTCCTTCTTTTTTCTATAGTTATATATTCCTTTTTTTTTTCTTCCAGTAGCTTTAATTCTAGTTTCTGAGACTCATTTAGGCATCCAAATCCTTCAATGATATAAAGGTTCTCTAATCTTGCTTCCACTTTTTTTAGGATTTGTTGGAATTAAGGTGGGGAAGATTCTCTTAGATGATTATAATAGGGCTTCCAAGCATTCTTGATTTTTTTTACAAAATTTTCCTCCTTTAGCAATTTTTGATTAAGCTTTAACGTGATGGGGTTTTTTTCCTGTGTTGGAGATGCTTCTATAACAATAGGGCTATGGTTTGGGTTCCCTTCAGAGGCTACTCACTGTCTCATGCCATCAAATTCATCCATGAAGCTTTCATATATTAGAAAACGGTTAAGCCTCTTTGCTATTTGGTCTTCTTTTGCTCTATTATTTCTCCAGGTTGGAGTTAGTTTCGATGGTTCAATATTAAAAAAACATGCAACTTCCATATTTCTTATAAAATAACTGGATAGACAATCCATGTGAGTAGTAGGGCCCCAAATTTATGAAGTTCCTAATGTAAAGTTTAGTTCTCCCCCCATCACCACTGAGCCGCTCTAAATACACTTCATGTCGAAAAATTTGTCCAATATTCCACTCCATCTGAGTAAGGACCATACACATTTAGGATATAGATTTATTTCCCAATATATAATGAAAAAAGGACTACCCCTAGACCTGTATGAAAGGCCCATGAATTAAATAGGATAAATGAACTTCTTTGCATCCTATCATATTCTCACAAGATCTTACAATGGCCTCAATGTAACTGAACTCCCACCCAATCACAAATTTGGAGAGTTCTTGACTAACCTTTTCCCCATTTGTCATTGTTTCATGGAGGAGGATGATAGATGGTTTTAATGTCTCAATAAGCCTCTTGGTGGCCAATTTATTGAAGGGATTTGCCAACCATTTACAATTCAAGGTCAGAAAAATCATTTAAGCCCCTCACAAGGGGTAGTTGCTCTAAGATCCCCAATAAGAGATAGTTGTTTCCCACATCTAATCTCTGAAGATGCTTGTTTCTATGCCATAGACATATAAGACTTTCTTTCTCTTTGGTTTGACTTCTTATTTTTTTCATCAAGGTGCTCTAACCCCCCTACCACTTTTCCAAGGAATTTAAATATTCTTTTTCTTTTGGGTCGAATGTTATATTTGGAGGATTCCATATGAGAAGAGTCTTGGGAGTCCTTCTTTACCTCAGGTTCCAATTTAGGGTTTTCAGAAGTCCCCACCTCACCTATTTCATCTTCTCGAGCTTTATCTATCATTAGTAGAGAGACTAGGGTTGGGGACACAAGATTTTTATTGCTTGAAAGGATGGGTAGAAACTTAGGGATGGACTCCAAACCTTTTGTTTTTATGAGAGGAAGGTAACTAACATTTTATTTTATGAGAGGAAGGTAACTAAGAGGACTTACCCCAAGAGGCCTTCAATCCTTGTTGTAGCTAACAACATCCAAGCTCTCTTCCTTGTGAAGACTTGAGGTTGAAGGTGTTGGGTATGTGTTATATTCTTTGCACGATTAGTTTCACGCGTCGTATTTTGGGTTGGGTGTGTCGGGGGTTGGAGCCTCCATTTTTTTTTTTGGTTGTTTTTGAGTGGTTTTTGGCTAACAATTTTTTTGACCATTGCAATATAATTCCGGTTAAGGAATCTAATCTAGGTTGATGGATTAGGGCTTTGGATGCCATTGAATTATATATATTGTATAGTAAATGGTGAAGTTAATACAATGAGAGTTAAAGGTGCAACTTTAAATATTTGTTGGTTTTCCTGGTTATGATTTCCAAAATATTTGTTGGTTTTCCTGGGTAATTTAAAATCTACAATTTACATTTAACAATATTTTTTAAAAACAAAATATTATTATTATTTATTATTATTGGAAAAAAATATCATTATTATTTATTATTATTTTTAATTATTAATAATATATTATATTATTGATAATATAATGTAATTTAAAATTAAATTTTAATTATTGCAATGATATTTTCATTTTATTTCTTATTCTAGTTTAGAATGATAGATACCATTAAAGTTCAATTACTACAATATTTTTCTTTTCTACTTCTTGTTATAATCTAATATAATAATAACCATAAAACCTTTATTTTTTATATAAAACTTTCTAAGTTATTAAAAAAAAGTTGCCAACTATTACTTAGAAAGATCTTATTACATATTTAAAAATTACAAAACATGTTTTTTTTATACCAAATAACATGTTCTTTTATTACATATTTAAAAATTACAATATAACATGTTTTTTTTATACCAAATAACATGTTCTTTTGTACCAAATTAAAAAGGATTTTTTTAACACTTGAATCAACCTTTTAAGTAGTTAAGACCTCCTTTGATAAATGTAAGGTTAATACATTGTAAGTTAACCACCCTCAAACATGCTATTTGAACTCATAGAACCTTTAAAACCATTGTTGGGCCTACAATGAAGAAGATTGTTGGGCCTACAATGAAGAAGATTAACCAGAACCAAGGACAAGTTAGGAAAACAAATCCTTTTTTAAAAGGAATATATATTTAAATGGAATTACTTTTCTAATTTATTACTAGTATTGTATAGGGTATTGTGAAAAGTTATAATTTTGTAATAATAAAACAAAAAATAGATTAAATAAAAACAAATTGCATAAAAGGATTTATAATACCAAAAATTATAGGATTAACCATAGGAATACCAAACAAACCATAAACTATTTAAGTTGAAATTTAATTTAATTTAAAACAAAGAAAATAACTGCAAAGCACCTAATACCTACCTCGTATGTATTTTAAATGAAATGTATTTACTAATTTTTTTATGAAAGATGTTAAAAACTGAAGTGGTAATAGTTCAAATAAAGAATCTTCACCATATAAATGAATGTGCAGAAAAAATAAAATTGGACCGTCATATCCACAAATATCTAAGACGTTTATGCAAACAAGCCCAAGAAAAGCACCTATGTGCGGAGAAGATCTGAAGGTTCAATGAAACTGTCGCCGACCAGTTCAGTTACAAAGGTGAAAACTGTAAAATCATAATTCAATATGTCTTGATGGGAGGATATCCACGAAAAAATCCTGTTACCTATATACATGTTTCATTAATTCAATTTAAAATCCTGTTATCTATATACATGTTTCATTAATTTAATTTAAAAAAAAGCAGACCAAAACATGAAGAGTAAAAGATGGTGATGTTGACAGCCTGAGTGGGTCTAATGGTTAAGAACATGTGTTTCCTCTTAAGAGGTCACAGGTTCAAATCCAGAGGGGTAGGGTATGTATACTTTCGTGTAGACTTTACCAGTCAAATCGTTGGGCGAAAGGGATCCCTTGTCCCACAAACAAGAAGGTCTCATACACCAAATTTGGTGTGCTGACTTGGCTGTGACCTTAAAAATAGATTATTATTATTATTATTATTAAATTTTTAGTTTTTATACTTTGTTTTTTGTTATTTAGTGAAAGATTAAATAGAATAGTAATGGTCAAATTTGTTGAGATTATTTTTTTCATTTTAAAAGGGAGGAAAACACATTGACAGGCACGAGAGTATTGACATTGAACAAAATCCAATATAATATTCGACACGTGTTTCACTAGAGGATTTTCAATATCGACCGCTCGCTAGGAAATACTTATTTATTAATCCCACGACTTTTCTTCTATGCGAGGTTAATGAGGATCGTTAATCAACGATCAAAGTTATGTTTAGGGATTTGTAGGTGGAAAGGAGGCGAGGGGTAGGTTCAGAGCAACGTTAGCGTGCAATTCATATTTGTTATTTTTAACTTTTTTTTAAGTCTGACAGTTCACAAAAATAAATTTCATATACCAAGGTAATAATTTCACATAAGGTTATGAACCAATCATAAAATTAAAATTAAAATGTTATTATTAAAATTTAATAAATAAAAAAATAAATTTATTTTAAAAATAAATCTTATTAATATAAAATATGAAGAAATATGAAGGGATATTAAAATATACTGTGTATTTGGATGCAAAACCCACCAACTAATTTACAAAATAGATCGAAGCCAATGCTAGAGTCCCTAGCTAAGGGTAGGGACTAATAACATACATGTGTATATTCATCAGCCTAAACCTGGTGTTTATTATAGATTGAAATGTAACTCTTACCTTTAGCTACTAAGAAGTGTAAAACACTCAATAGGATAGAATAATGTATTGGTGAGTTAAATCTAACTCACCGAATACATTATTCTATCCTAATGAGTGTTTTACACTTCTTAGTAGGTAAGAATATATATAGTCTTTTTATTTTAATTCAATATTTATAGAGATGGGAAGCCAAATTGATGTTAAGCATTTGTTTTTTGTTTTTATAGAAAATTTAAAAAAGGATGCTATTCAAAATTTTTAATGGAAACCTAAGCTATCCTTTGCCTTAAGGTTGAACCCATATCTATCGGAAGTTAAGAAAAAATGAAATCTTAGGACAAAGTCTAGTGATCTAGGTAGACATCGATGGCCACCCACCTTTTCCATTGAATCAACACCATTATCCATCTTGGCAATTTTTTTATCTACAATTTTTCAGGTCCGAAACTTTTGGGATCGTTTTGAGACTTTAAACGATGTTTTTTTGGCCATTCATAAGAACATGGTGGTTATGGCTTGACCAGGCCTACCAACATTTATACTTTTTAGTTAGATCTTTCCAACGAGCTATTGTGCACCCCAAATATAGATTATATGCAAAAGTTGTACCCCTAAGGAGTTGATGTATCAACTAGCCACCTCGAGGCCCACAATCCTTTTGGCACTTCGTATCCTAGAGTTAGGGTTTTGGATCTTTAGGGATTTTGTTTCTTAAGTTCTAGTACTTTATGTTAAAAGTTCATTTTAGGCTCTTGTAATTTTTTCTTACGAATGAACGTGGCCAACATCTCTCTCTTTAGAGATAAGTTACCACCATTTTAGCTAGTTTGTAATGCTTTGCATTTTACACTCTTTTTCTATTTCATTAATTAATAGAATTTGAGTTTCACTGTATTACTATGCTCTCTGCAATATTTTTGTGTGTGTTTCCATTCATATTCCTACCTTTCAATTCATTCTCTATACAATCTAGATCAACGGTATCATATCAATTTGCTCTTTGTTGTTTCTTAGTGCATGTCCCCGATGAGGTCAGGGTATAGATAGTCGGGTCTCAAGCTAATTTCATTTGGGGAAGACCACTCTTGCCAGCCCAAGCGACAAGCAAGAGATCCTTTCAAGTTGTTGCTCGAAGAAGTCCTTGTATGACATAGGAATGAGATGATGGACAATTTCACCCAGATCCTTCGATGACTGCTAACGACGGTTGAGGCACCTTAAACAAACAATCATTTTGGAGGTGTGACACCCTTCAAGGTACAAGTTAAATTTGATATTCCTTTTATTTAAATGCTATATATATGCAGATGCTTTGGAGAAATGGTTAAATCCATGAGAGGGTTATTAACTCTATTCAAATTTTTTCTGACATCGAAAAGATCACCTGCATGCTCCTTAAAGCCCTTCCCCATGTCAAATATTGACGGGAAATTTACTGGGAGAGACATAATGGAGACGTGTCTACAACATTTAGGATAGAACCCACTTGGGCAACCTTTGTTGATGCCCTCAAGGAGGAGTTCTACCATGTTGGAAACTATGATGACCAGTACATGAGATGCACAACTCCATGTCAGGAGAGAGACCAGACGTTGTTGGAGTACACCAATATCTTCCATACCTTGCACTGAAAGATAGGCAACATGGACTCCGAGTGGCACTTGGTTTTGAAGTACCATAGTGGCCTACACAGGTGCATCCAAAAAAAGATGGATTTCTTGGACATTGGGATCCACATATCAATATGTTGTCAAAATCAAGCATAAACTTAAGCAGAGGAATAAGCAGGAGATTGGGTCTACAAATATACCACAACAGAAGCATGGTAAAGGTGGTCCTAACTCATAGAACAAATGATAGAGAAAGGAGAGCCAACCTCAAGACAACCAATCATATTTGCATGCAAAAAAGGGTAATGGGAAGTCAAAGAATGACACTGGAAAGTGGTGTTGATCTGGATTTAGGAGAGAAACAAACTGATTAACACACTGAATACAATAAACACAAAGATATGAATAAAAACACATATATCCAATGAAAAATATCTTCTATTGAATAAATGAAATAGGCTGAAACTGTAAAACTGCAGAACTGAAACACTTGCTCAAATGGTGGTAGCTATCTCTGAGAAGAGATGTGGCTTCTACGCGCATCCGTCTGAGAAGAATGATTATAATGAGGCTCCAGAGGCCTTTTTGATATTACTCATGAATGAAAAAACCCTAGACATCCAAAAACCTAACCCTAGGAGGTGAAACACTAAAAGTCATGTGGGCCCTTATGGGTAAGTTGGTACCTCAGCTTCCCTGGGTCGTAACTTTTGCATACGACCTCTGTTTTAGGTGCGTGATAGCCCGTTGGAAAGGTATTTTAGAGAACTACACATTACTCCAACGAAATCTAACCTTTTCTATAGTTTAACTCTGGCGAGCCAAAAAAACACTGTTTAGGGCTCCAAAATGGCCTTGGAAGTACAACAAGATGTGCTGACATGAAAACATACAAAATAAGCTAGTTGGATTAGGTGAGAGGCCACAAATATCCACCTGGAAGATGTGTAGGGCTTCAAACAACCCCATAAGTGTAGAACCCACAATTACAAATAAGTACAGAAGAACGTGTTGAAATAAAAACTCACAAGAGGAGCCAGCTGGAATAGGTGGGTGGCCACCAATATCCACCTTGATCAAGGTGAGTTCCAAAAATCCCCTGAAAAAACACTGATGAATGTCATTCGAAACAATCATATTGGTCGAGATGAAATAAAAAGAATCAGACTCTGGCTTAGACTCTGATTCAGAGAACGATAAGGTAAAGAAGATCATTGACGCAAAACCCACTACTACCATTGCAACTACAAATATCCAACCAAAAGAGTCATAGGAGGTTGAGGAGGGGGAGTGCCTCCTCCATTCATTGTTGTGGGTGAAGGGGAATCCAATACATTTCATTGTTGATAATGGTATCCAAAATAACTTGATCTTGATGGAGGTCATTAATAGATTGAAGTTTTCGACAACACCACACCCCCAACCATTAACCATCGATTGGTTTAAACATAGACAAGACCTTCAAGCCCTTCAAATATTATGTACTCTATGATGTTGCCCACTTTAATTTTGTGAAGTTATTTTAAGACAACCCTATATGTAATGTACCCAACCCCCCAACTCGGTCACGTCACTTGCTAAAATGACCCAAACAAATTTTTCTGATACCAATTCTAAATGCATAAATTAACATACACAACATGACAGTCAAGCTTACACAATGGACCATTCTAATTAAAAACATAAATTCAATTGATTAACTATGCATTGCAACAACTATATGCATACAACGTTATTCAAACACTTAAATAGATATTTGAATGCATCATTCTGCTCACAACAAGCGATAATAACCAAATATATCTAAGAGTAGATTGCACAACAACTATATCAACATTATACATGAGTAAACACAACAAATAGAACACTTATCTTATAAAATGTGCAACCCACTGTAGAGGATGGACGTTCCTCCCAACCATATCCTTACTGTTCCAGTTCTCAACAACAAGACACCCCCAAGCTAGGGCTATGAATCCATAAGAGATGATGGTCCCTAAGGATGGCTAGTGTCCCCCTCTCAATAATCAATATCACAACTAATTCTAGTCCACCAAATCTCTTCCCCTCAACCTACACAACCCAATGCATAGAATCCCCCTTCACTGCTCACATTCCCTCGGTGATTTCCACTCCACTCTAGGGCTTCCAACACAGGTTGGAAAAGAATTCTACCTGCTGGGACCTCAAGAATTTCACAGCTGCAACACAAATTTTCCTAGTAGCAAAATGCGTGCTTCCTTGGTGAATTTTTAAAATCATGTTACTCCCAAGCACACAACCTCTTTCTCCATGAATTTTCAGCTCCAAACAACTACCAAACTTTCCCACAAGAACTACCCTCAAGCTTCAACACTCAGAACTCCATTGATGGCCAAAAAAATCCATGTAAAAACTACTTTCTACGAAAAAAACATGAATATGTCATTCTAATCCACTACCCATACAAATATCCTCTCTTTCTCTTGCTTGCTTGACTTGCACTATTCCCCAAGATGATTGTACTCAACCCCCATGCTCTCAATAAATATGGGATGTGACTCTCACACCCACTTTCTTACACGAATTCAATGATTGGACTCTAGAACATTCAACAACTAATGGAAGGTTCAAGATAAGGATAATTTAGAAAGAAATAAGAAATGGGTTTTGGTTTAATAGACATGGGTAAAATCTCCCCCCATTGGACCCATTCCCTCTCTTGTGGATACTTAGCCCCAAAATCTCCATCCGTGTATGTCTGTAACTGGAGTTACATTTGATTGATTATATTCAATTTACATCATTTACATATTACATCGCTTGGATCTCGACCATATACTACATTTACAATATACATCACTAATTTGAGGTTTGAAAATGAGGATGTTACATTCCCCTTCCCCTACAAAGTACAATGTACTCTATGCACATAACCATGCAATATATACATTGACATATATAAAAACATTACATTAGAATACTTGATAATTTCACAACTTGATGACTCACGCAACAATTCCAACCAACAACTCTCTTTTCCCTTCAACCCACACATTGGTTGGTCAGGAAATCTCAAAGTCGTGGCTCCAAGAACTCTAGTTACCAATATGAAGTCTTCATTCATCTATGTACAAATGTACATTCAGTTTTCTTAAAAAATTGCAATTATGCTTCATGCATGGCTTCCTCGTGCTCCCACGTAGCGTATTCACGATCGTACTAGGCCCATTGAACCTTTACCGAGCCGATGACTTTGTTCATGAGAAATTTGATTTTTTGGTCCAAGATGCGTATTGGTTCCACCCAAAAATCCCCTTCGTATTCTACCCGAATCACATTCCAAACAATCACATGATTATGATTAAGTACATACTTTTTAATAAAGATATATGGAACATATTATGAATTCTCATGGATGCAGGTAATTCTAGCATGTTTGCAACTGACCCTATCTTTTCTAAGATATCAAAAGGCCCACAATATCTTGCTTCCAACTTTGAGAAACTTCCCAATTTTAGTGAGCTTCTCTTTGATTTAGCTTTTAAAAACACATGCTCTCCAACTTGGAATTATCTATGTGTTCTCCTTTTATCGACATAGCTCTTCTATTGATCTTGTGCAACTTTCAAATTCTGCATGATCTTTACCATCCGTTCTTCCATTTCCCTTAACATTTCCGGCCCAATCATGACTCTGTCTACTGGGTTATCCCAAATTATTGGTGTGTTGCATTTTTTTCCATACAAGGATTCAAACAGGCTCATCTTCAATGATTCATGATACCCATTTTTGTAAGAAAACTCTACTAAATGGATATAGTCCTCCCACCTAGAAGGCTTGTCCATTACATACATTATCAACATATCCTCAATTATCCAATTAATCCTTTTCATCTTCCCATATGACTTTGGGTGATATGCTGTATTTAAATTCAAATTGGTCCCAAATACTTTAAACAACCCCTTTCAAAAATTTAAAGTGAACTTGGGATCTTGGTTCAACACTATTTCCTTAGGCACACCATGTAGCTTGAAAATTTCTCTCATATAAATTTATGCAATATTGGATGCCTTATGAGTTATTTTCATGGGAATGAATTGTGCAACCTTTGTAAGTTTGTCCACCACTACCATGATGGAATCATGTTTCCTTGATGTCCTAGGAAATTTGGTAATAAATCTATAGTAACAACTTCCCCTTTCCATTCAGGAATGGGAAATGGCTTCAACAATCCCGTTGGATGTATGTGCTCAACCTTTACCTTCTAACACTCCATGCATATGACCAAATAATCAGTGACATATTTCATCATACCAGGCTAAAAACATTGGCCTCTTACATCTGTAATAGTTTTATGATATCTTGGATTTCCAACATGTGACACATTATGCATCTCCTTTAGAACTAAATTTCTCAATTCCTGAGGATTGAGAACATAAAATCTGTTCTGAAATAAGAGGATCCCATCCTCTTCCAACTTGTAATCCTTATATTTTTGTTGTCTATCATTCTACTGTAATCTTTCTATAACTAGCACATAATGTTGATCTACTGTTACAACCTCTAGAATTCTATCTTTTAAATTTTTCCTGTACATACTAATGAATGTAGCACACATTTTATGCACCCTTCTACTGAGTGCATCAACCACCTTGTTGTCTGATCCGTCAGGATTTTTCGAAATGACTTATGGTTGAGTTTTTATTTGCATGCATTTATTAACCATTGGGAAACTTAACGAAAGAGTGAGAAAGAAAATGAATTATACAACCATTAACATAATTGCAGATCTGAAATGCAATGAAAAACAACAAACCATAATGCACAAGTTTGATAACGGAGTTCGGCACAACTTTGCCTACGTCTCCGGGCCTTTTCTCTGTGAGGGAGGCTTCTTTATTTCTTTTCGAAAGCTTATTAGTACATATTTACAATGCCGAATGGCTTCCAGACTGATCTGGTCATGTTCGCCATGATCTCTAGAATCTTGCACAACTTACGACACCTGAAACGGATGTCCCAAGCTCTCAGAAATCGTCCGACAACATCTCCTCCTCAACAGCTTCCCTGCCTCAAACTGGCTTAGACCTGGCTTTGCCTCAGCATCTCTTCTCTCCAAAACCGTCCAAAAGCTGTCCAAAAGCTTACCCTTGGCCTCAAAATGGCCTTGGTTAAATAGTGGGGAAGTTGGTTATCCATCTCCAACTTCCTCCACGAATTTAGGCTCTAAAAAATCCCAATAACTCCCAATTATGAGTTAATTACATTAAAATTAGTTGAAAAGTGGTTAAAAACCCACTTTCAACCATATATTAGTTACAATATGGGCTAAAGCCCCCAAAGGCTGGGCGCGCACCCCCTTGGACGGTCATATGCAAGTTCATATGGCCAAGCGCTAGCCCTTTGGGCTAGCGCTGGACTAACCCCTTTTCACGCTAGCTCCGGGTTACATGGGCGCTATCATAAAACCACGGGCTGGTGGCTATATCCATTGTAAC
>ML787815.1:1058240-1106105 GCA_009831015.1 Picea engelmannii | reverse complement strand
ATTTCTAGCATTTTATTTCTGTTCTGCATACTTTTTATATCTGGTATATTACAACCGACCCCTAGCAAATAATGATCTTACTCATAAATAAGAGCTAGATCACCTTCATAAAAAACACGTGGCTTGACATGTTTGTCATATTGAGCTTTAACACGTTTCTTCTAAATTTCAATGACTAACGCAACATCTCGACAGGTTTTGTCTAATTTCATCAAATACAAAAGACGCTCCTCTTCGACAGAGGTATTGGGGAGAAGTTTAACGACCAATTTCAAAGATGATATTTCACATTCAATTGACAAGATAGCTTCGATACGATAAACTAACTGGAAATGTGTGAATCCCGTGGAAGACTTGACGAATGTCTGATAGACCCATAATGCCGAGAACAACATCGTGTGCCAATTTGTCTTATGAATTCCTATGATTCGTCGAAGCATAGTAATGAGAAATTTGTTTATTTCTTCAACCTGTCCATTGGCCTGTGGGTAATAGGGGGTTGAGTTTTCATGGTGAAGACCCAACTTTTCAATAAGTTCAGATATCATAAAATTTTGAAAATGGCTACTATGATCAGTAACGATAGCTTGAGGGACACTAAACCGAGTAATGATATGATCGAATATGAATATTGCTGCAGTTTTCTTAGTGTTATAAAATGTAGGCATCACCTCAACCCATTTAGTGAAATAATCCACAACTACGATAATGTATCCATGCCCCTCGACCGAGTGAGGGTTACATGTCATGAAGTCAATGCCCCATTTGGTGAATGGACCAACGAAAACTATAGGGTTAAGAGGAGAAGGGTGAGATATTATGTTGTTATTATAAGTTTAGAAAGCATGGCATTTCTGAACAATAGCAATGCAGTCCTTAAATAAAGAAGGCTAGAAATAACCCACTCATAAGATATTTTGAGTAGTGGCATACCTAGACATATGACCGCCACATGCTCCAGAGTGAGAGTCATTCAAATATTTCTCATCTTCATCGTAGGTGAGACATCATCGAAAAATAGAATCAATACCACAACGGTAAGTGGTATCACCGAGGATGATGTATTCGTGGGTTTGATACCGTATGCAACAATGATCTGTACTAGATAGATCAAGCTAGAAAGTTTGAGTCTGGAGATAGATAATGATATATCTGTACAATATGTCATCATAACCGATCAGAAAAAGGGATTCGTCAAGCAAGGAATCCTCTACCACATTTTCTGTCTCAGTGGAGGGAAGGTCACATATCAATTCAGCGAAAACCAAAGATTTCTTTGACTTGGCGCGTTCAAATTCCAAGTCAAACTCCTGGAGAATCACTATCAATTTGGATTATTTTCCCCCGATCAATTTTCGAGTAAGGATATGTTGCATGGGGTTGCAATCGGAAATAACGATGGTTCTGTGCAATAAGATGTAGTGACAAAAATGTTGGACATTTTGAACAACTACGAAGGCCAGTTTCTCCACATGTAGGTATTTGGTTTCAGTAGTCATGAGACTCCGACTCAAATAGTGTATCACATGTTTGTCATGCACATCATCCTCTTGGACTAAGACCATAGTAATGGTAAATTCGGAAGCAGTTAAGTAGAGGAAGTAATCTCAACTATAGTCAAGGGGAAATAGTAATAGTGTACGAGTTAAGGCAAGTTTCAAAGCTTCGAAGGATTTGTTTGCAGTATCATCCCATATAAAATCGTAACCTTTCTTGAGTAGTCGGGTGAATCCTTTTGTTAATTCAACGTAATTGGGGATGAATCGACGTAAAAAGTTTTCCTTCCCTTGAAAAATTTGGAGTTAGCGTAGTGTGGAGGGAGGAGGTAGATTAAGAATAGCCTCAACCTTCAAAGGGTCTACTTGAATCCCGTGTATCGACACGATAAAACTGAGAAGTCGGTCAGACTCCACACAAAAAACACATTTGTGTGGGTTCAAACGTATGCGGTAATAACAACAATGTACATAAATGGCCCTTAAATGTGTCAGGTGATCTTGATGACGTATGGAATGCGTCGGTAGATCATCTAGATAGGGTTGTACAATGTGCTTAATATCATGGAAAGCATAAGACATAGCACATTGAAAGGTCACGCCAACATTCTTGAGACCAAAGGGTAATTTTCGGTAGGGAAAGGTTCCCCAAGGGAAAATAAAAGCATTCTTGTGTTGGTCCGCGGGTAAAATATTAATTTGATTATAGCCAGAGAAATCATCCATCAAAAATAAGATTTCACTCCCACCACATTCATCAATGATATGGTCGACGAAAGGGGTTGGGTTATTGTCCTTAGGAAAAGCCTTATTTATGTCCCTATAATCTACACAAATGCACATGGTTCCTTGTTTTTTATTTACCAGAAAAAGATTGGATACCCAATCAGTCAAAGCCACAGGATAAACAAAGCCAACTTTAAGAAGTTTTTCAACTTCAAGCTTGATAGAAACAACTTTGTGTGGATGTACTGGGTGAATTCTCTGCCAAACGGGTTTAGCGTCCGGGTATGTCTAAATCTCATGCACAATGATATCAGGATCAATAATTGGCATCTCTTCGTAACTCCAGGCAAAAAAGTCACATAATTCTTGGAAAAGGGATTTATAAGTGTGGACCTCATCAATAGAACATGAGGCCCCGATATGAACATTCTCCATGATTCTGGGTTTAATTGATATGTCGAGAGGGATGGTAGGTGAAATGTTACTCAATTTCCCTTCATACAAACATTGTATGTTGACTCAGGAACTGAAGAAACAACAAAAATGGTCAACGGGGTTGAAATCCATTGGTAACTCTCTATGGTATCGCACTCTAGGAAGAGGATAGAACGATGATGCCCATTGTCCCATTGGGTATCTTCCATAGACATGACTGACATGATCATCTCATCAATAGTAAATTTCATGTGAAATGGATCCGGAGATGTATCACAGAGAGGAGGAGAGGGGGTTGCCGATTGAATAACTTGATAAGCAAATTCGACTGGACTTAAAGGAATTTTCTCACTGTAATGAAGACAATCACCAACATCAGGTACTATCAACAGGTCATAAGACTCGAGGGTTTCATGAAAAAAGGTGGAGATCATATTAATCGAAGTGATAAAAGGAGAAGGAATATCGGATGGTGGGATTGGAAATGTACCCATCAAAGTTGAATCTTTCAAAAGACCCACGCCAACATTCTCGTAACCGAAAGGTGTCTTAGAGATAAAAGGAACGTTGCTAGTAGGAGAATCATAATTAAAGAAGGCCAGTTGGTCAACAATAAGAACCTTTCCTTTGTGCGGGAAACGTATCACATGAAAAAGGGTAGACAAAACTACATGCATGGAATCGATCCATCTACGACCAAGTAGAAGATTATAATCAAGAGGTGCATCGAAGACCTCAACCTCTACATTGACCGATTTACCTTCCAACGTAATAAACAATGAGGGAAGAACACCGTAAGGTTTAAAACCTATACCATTGAAGGCCTTAAGTGTATTGTGTGATTCAGTGAGAGCAGGAGAGCCAATATATTTCCAACAATTAACGACATAACGCAAGTCGAGGCCCCTTCATCGATGACGGTTCTACATATATTATTGTTTTCAACAATAACTTGGATCTGAAACGCTAACTCAGGAGGGAGCCTTGGAATGTTATCTTCCAAGTCAAAGATTATTAAATTAGTATCCGTGGGGTCAATTACACCAATGGCCTTTAACAATGCCTTCCGTTGAGTGGGAAAACTTTGAAGGACTTCGAGAGCTGACATCGCAGAGGGTGCTTGCACAAGGTCTTCTACAATGCTGTAGTTTTGTGCAGCACGCGCATGAGGATTGAATGCAGACTGTCAAAAAACACCCTTGGGAGGAGGGCGAAGAACTATATCAAGAGCCAGTCTTTCAAGATGAAGAGGACCGTTTAGGGGTGAAGTTGGGGGAGGAGGTTGAACCAACAAAGGTGGGATATAATCAACGTTCTCTTTTGACAGAGAGTAATCTTTGGCTCGAGTTGTGACTGCAACCTCGTTATTTTTAGAGTCACCAATACACATAAGGACATAAGATGAGGTAGAAGGAGAAGCTTGGTCATAAATGACCAGTTGGGCTTGTTGTTGATAAGGGAAAGGTTGTGACAAAATGACAGGTGTAGAGGGCTTTCTGGTCCCTTGGAGGAACATAGTGAACTCAACACGCCGTGGACAATCTTTCGTGTAATGATTGTCACCAAAAATAAGGAAAGGGTGACGAGGTTTACGTTTATATTTCTCATCAGCGGTTTTCATTTTGGATCTATCAGATTGTGGATTATTATTCTTGTCCTCCTTGTTATTTCCCTTTCCTTTCTTTTTATTTTTGTTTTTCTCGGGAGGTGTGGATTGAACAGAATTAACCTTAGCAGTCTTATCGATGGAAGGAGTAGGAGCAGGAGTATTTTGTATGTTAGATTTATTAGATTTGGGATTGGTGTTACCGATGTGTGCATACTGAGTCTCATCATGAAAGGTTCCAATCACACCATCAACAACATGAGAATCTGTTAGGGGTGTGAAGGTAGGGTTTGTGGAAGGATGAGGAGAATCAGGGATCAGATCGTAAAGCGTTCTCGTTTGCGAATAAACGAGATCCAAATACCGAGCACGATTAATCACTTTCTCTTCAGTGAAAACACCACCCATGGAGACATCATGAGCGATAGGTCCAATGAGTGATTTGGTAAACCAATCAAACAATAGTTGATCAGGAAGAGGAAATTTGAATAAACGTCTTCTTCTCCTCCACTCATGGATGTGATAAAAAATATGAGTGGACGAGTATTGTTTGAAAGAACTCAAAATTTCAGTTCCTGTCTCGTATCGAATTGAAAACCGGTAGTGTGTCAAAAAGGCGATAGCTAGGGTGTTAAATTTATTGAAGAATCCTCGCAGTAACTTGATGTGCCATTTTACATCCGAACCCGTGAGAGTTTGTTGGAAAAACCGTAGTCTTATGGAGTCATCCATCAAGGAGTTGGATGAACACCACAGATGAAAAGTCATAACATGATTATTCAGATCTTCTCTTTCTTGACCGTCAAATTTAGGAATGTCGAATGGTAACTTGGCCGGTATGACTAGAAAATAAGGAGAATGTAAGATAGGATCATTCAAAATCCTAGACAAATAAGGTAAATCCAAAGTGTCTAGAAAAGGCAACTGTCGGTTCACTTGAGGAAACTGGTAGTTCTGAGGGGGAAGCCCCGTAGGTATACCAGTAGGACCATAAGTAGTATGCATATAATTAGGTTCGGTTGTGGAGGATTTTGAGGCAAATAGCCCACAATGTTGGGTTGATTAGGTATGTTCCCTTGGAAAGGAACATTAGATTGAAATTTTTGACCCCAAGTGGGATTCAAAGAACCTGGATACGGTTGACTGAGGTTAGGGGGCACAAAATCATTGACTTGAGGATGTTTCCCCCCAGACGGTTGTATATTTCCTTGGAAAGGAAGATTCCAAGGCTGAGATTGTACCATAGGTACATTTTGTCCATACAAAGGGTTATGGATGCCAACCCGAGGTTGCCCCCCAAGTTGAGGTTTTCCTCCAATCTGAGGTTGTCCCCCATATTGAGGTTTCCCCCCAGCTTGAGGTTGACCTCCAACAAGAATCTGGAAACCATAAGTGATAGAATGACTGGTGCCTCCAACTGGATTGGATCCACTAGGGCCAAGATGATAGGATCCTCCCAACAAAGGTGGAGGAGGAACATAAAGCCCTCCAGAGAGTATCTGGGAAGGTGAAGGAACAAACTGACTCGCTGCGTTTTACCCACAGAAAAAAAAAAGTCCAGAACCTCTAGATGGAACCTGGGTAGGGATAGCAACATACGTATTCAAAGCTCTGTACCCCTAGGGAAGTGATGGATTTGGTCTATATGGAAATGGTGTTCGAATAGGATCTTGAGAGATAACCACATTTCTTGTAGGAACTGTGTTATCTTGTGGGACCACCATAGAATGGGCCATCTGGAGAGGAAGAATCGAATGAGAATCGACCAACAACTGGTCTGAAATGGTAGTAACACTACTGGTGGTACCAGTAAAATGGTCTAAAGGTACCGTATAAGTAACAAATGTCTCAATCATTTGAGATGCCATAGGTTGATCAGGACTCGCTCCTAGGTTGCCGTAAAGGTCACGTACTGTGAAAGGGATGGAACTAGGATTGGAAGTTCTGACAGTGTGATCTGGGGTCATAAATGATTCACTGTGAAAAAGTGGATCATCTACTCCAGATCTGACATTAGGTCCAATAGGTACTCCAATAATTTCAACAACAAGAATTTCTTCTGATGAATTCATCCCAAGAAAATGTGCATCTTATCTAATATTCAATAAAAGATTTGGGGGAAGTCGGAAAGCCTCCAAGGAATTCGAAACAATTCAAAATCCTTCCAAAGAGTGTGTGCTTCCAACTTCAGACGCTACTTTTTTATTGATTACTCCCTCGGGAGAGCCTTCTGGTGAGTTAGGAAGCAAATGTTGGTAACCTTCCAAATATTTTGGGGGTAGCCCTTGCATCCTACATGAACGATGAAGAACGATGTTGGATGAACCAAGTAAATAACGAAAAAAATATATGGCCAACTAGAAAAAAAAAATAACACTCACTAATAAAATCTAGGAACCAAAATAGGCAAACAAACCTTCTTATCTTGAAGTCACTAGTTGGTGATGAAATCCAACGTCATAAAGTCAAGAAAAGAAGGGGATGGGATAAAGCGGGTGGAAAAGTTACGTTGACGACCTGCTTAATGGACTTACACCCTGGTGCAAGCTCCCACACATAATCATGGGTATACCTTCCAAGGAGCCCGAGTGATTTTGGTCAACGTCGATTCCAGGTACTGTGAAGACTTTCCCCTCCATAGTCACCTCATGTAAAGACCCTAGAGAGATAGGATCCTAAGGTTACCAACTACAACAACGATGCCTGGGGAAGCAATCAATAGTTGGATCCATGCGCAAAGGCAGGGTATCTAGCCCGAAATCAACTCGAAAGGCTTCCACTCATAATTGTGGGTATACCTCTATGTGACCCCCAATAATACGCGGAATATCTACACCTAGACCAACAAAGCAGGGTGAGTAACTCTTCCAGTCTTAATGCGACCTCAAGTTTGACCCTTGTGGGAGAAGGGCTTCCCAAGACAAAATGTAGCAATTGGATTTGAACCCTCCCTATCAAAATATACTATTGTGTGTTTTTATGCTTTGGAGAGTGTGCCTTACAACCTATTCCAAAGCGCTATCCTAGCTAATGTTGGTGAAAAAGATCCCTAGAAAATAAACGTTACTAATAAATTTTAAATTTATGTTGTGTTTTAGAGGCTGTTGTTTACTCAAAAGGGAGATGAAGATGAAACTGATGAAGTTGTGACCTTGACCCAATAAAATGAAAAAAAATATGAATGTGAAAATTTTCAATTCAATGAACTCTAATTACAGTAGGGAGAAGGTATTCTTTTGAAGTACAAGAAACCTACGAATTGCAATTCCTTAATTTCGAATGAACACAATTCCAAATAATCATGAACTACAAAGTTTTCCACTTCTTCTCTTTAACAACTATTTTGAATGCAAAAAATTTCTTATGAGAGATGACTAAAAAGAATAAATGAATCTAGCTCTTCCTTTTCGAAACAAAATCAGAGATGTAATGACAAAAAGAAAATGTAATCCAAGAAAATCAAGACACTCTCAACATAATTCCCAAATCAAACTCTCAATATAGACAAAAATGAAAAAGATAAGAACAACTTTTGTCATATGCAAGAAAAAAGTGTTTCCTAATCAAAGAACAATCTGAAAATAAAATGAATCCAAAACTTCATACAAACTAAATACCCTTTGTCAAACAAGCACCCAGATCAAGATCCGAGATTATCCTTGTGACAACGATCCCAGGAAAAAACTTGCAAAATGCAAAGAAAGACTTTCAATCACTAAAAACCAATCAAGTGAAAGATTTAAACTCAAAGATCAATCAAACATGAAAATTATAAGTTCACCCCAGGCATCCAAAGAAAAACTGGGAGGGAAAAAGACAAATTGACTCACTCCACCAAAATCCACAGGAGTCGTCATAGGCTGGGTATGGGACACAATGTGACGAGCAAGGGTCATCACAGGTTGCTAGTAGAGCATAGTGCGATGTCGTCGCATTGGATTGGTCAATTAGAGTGCGACGTTTAGGGGTCCTCACAGGCTGTCAATGAGACACAATGTGACGATCTCTGTAAATGAAGAAAAATTGGGAGAAAGACAAAAAATCTAATGGAACTTTTAGACCCATGGAGTCTAAATGGATCACCCATAGGCTCAGAGGATGAAATTTATCAGTGGAAGGAATGCTAAAGGAAAATGGGAAGAAACAAATCAAAAGGAGGTCTCTCCCTAGTATGGTCGCCAATTTTTTTATGGGACGTATCGGTAAATGTAGACATAAACATATCTCCCTAGATCCACCTATATCTAGAACAAAATAGAACAAAATATGATGCTTTCCATAAGATCTAAGCATTGAGTTTATTATTTAGCAAGAGATATGCAACATAATGTTTAAATATCAGTCTCTCTTGCTATCATCATCCCAACTCCACTCCCATGCTCCTGTGATATTGAATCTGCAAGGGAACACAATTCAACCAAAGTGAAAGCAATATAATATACTCAACAAGAACCTATGTATGCAATCAAGGAATCATACAATAAAACAAAGCAAGTTTTATGGGAAAGAAACATATCACTGCATTTTATTGAAATGAAAGCAGAGATTACAACCAAAGCCTTGATGTCACAAGGTCCCCTCTCGATGAATCTTTGCTCCAACACACACACTTGCTCGAAGCTTGAATGAAAAATATCCACAATGACTTGATGAACTGAAATGAAGCTCTCTAGTATGAACTGAAGTAGAATTCCTCATCCAATTTGTAGCCTATTCCACCTTAATCTTGCTTGAATCAACCTTCCATGCTTAACCTTTTCCATGAGAGATCCATCTTTATATAGGATAAAGAGAGATGGTTGAAGATATTAGGATGATCCCATCAAATCAGAGAAGTGAGTAAGATCCAAACCATTCAGACACCACCTCATATTCTAGAAATTTTGTGAAACTTGAAATTTTCTTAGTCTTTTGACATCGTCGCACCCTAGCTGTAGAGAAGACTCCGGAGACATCGACATGACCACTTCATCAACCAAAGATTGAATAGACTTTGAGGAAACCTCATAATACTCATAATCAGGAGAGCTTGCAGATAGGGACCACAATATTCATAGATTTGGTATGTCAAGGAACAAATGAGTAAGGTGATCTCGCTTGCAAAGATTACAAGGGAACTTAGGCTTATACCTATCCATCTAGGTTTCTCAACATAATCAATGCCCCCAACATGAATAGTAGTATCTAGTTTCAAATCTTCAACATGACTAACAGAGGTTGGTGATTGGTCGATAACATGACTCGCAGAGGCTACAGACCTATTACCATTATGACTAGCAGTGACTGGAACTTTCCCCCCAACATGAATAACAGAGGTTGGGTGCTTTCCCCCAACATAAATCGCATCGGTTATTGACAAATCTCCAACATGACTAGAAGAGGTTGGTTGTTGAACTCTAGTATGACTTGCAGGGGCTAGGTTCATTCCCCCAGCATGACTTGTAGAGGCTGGGTGATGGTATTCAACATGAATTGCAGAGGTTGACGACCTATATCCAACATGACTTGCAGAGGTTGGTGATTTCTTCTTCCTATTCTTCTTCTTTCTATTTCGTTTAGATTTTCGATTACTAGTATCTTTACTTTCACTAGAGAAGGTAGAAGGAGGAGGAGGAGACTTCGTTTATGAAGGAACATCAACATGATGCCCATGACATAAAGCTCTTAACTGAGAAGCGTCAAGAGCATTTGAGACATTTGAAATGGCACCCAACCAAACCAGTAGTCCCACATTCAACCCAGGAAAGTACAAAGTCACCATCAAAGGGACACCAACGTTTCCGAAAAAAGGAAAAGAAAACGAATCCACTTTTGAAGGTTTTCCTTGGTTGGTATCATCAGTAAATTTATCCATGAATATCGTATTCACAGGTTCTCCCCTTGCGGGATCATTCAAGTCCGTAAAAGTCTCACACACTAACTCCGACGAACCAGTGTTATAAAAAACAACACCTATAAAGAGGCAACTCCACGTTTCTAAGCGGAAGACCAAAAATTTCTTACGAATGACATAGTCGATGATCTACCACCTTAGGTTAGAGACCCAAAGAAATTACTGACTAGCTCACTATGGAAAACTAGGGAGCACAAAGCACACACTAAAATTTTCTTAAAGATAAATCAAGTAATCGACTAACTAGTGGGAAGGATAGTTATGCCAATCGACACTAGAGAAATTAACTGGTGCAAATGAAAATCCAAAATGGAAGAACCCTCCGGGTATACTCTGTGAAGCGCGATTTGACATCTTCCCCAGGTACCACAATATACCCCCGCAGTCATCCGTGTAAGTCCATAGAATATGGGCAACTAGGTTTGCAGCTTACAGTCAGTTACCAGACGGGTACAGTAAACAATCAGACAGATCGTAATGAGCAAGATAACAAATCCAAATCCTCTCAAGGGTATTGAAAGAAAATGGTATGGAAGACAACAAAGGATATCGAACAAATTTTAGGTCCATGAAGCTTCGTAGGAAAATGAAGTTGGTATTATTCCTGAGAAAGAACCTCAATATACAATCCCCACCACGTTCAATCCAACTTTGGAGGGATTATATGTGCTTCCTTTCTTCATGAGACCTTGTGTTTATCCCCTATGTTAGAGGGGGGTCCCGACTAACTCTTACGACACTGGACTTAAAGCACTCCCTAACTCAGACTCCAATGTTTGATTCAAGTGGCCTTGAAGAGTTTCCTCTCCAAACCTAATTCAAGGCCCTAAAACCCTAAACTAGTTTGTGAACCCTACAAACATAAAAGTCTAATGTATTTTAGATTAGGTTTTCTTTTTAAAGGCTTGATTTACTCAAAAGGCATGGTAGTGAAACTAATGTTGTTAAGACTCTTGCAAAAAATGAAACTTATAAGAACACTGAAAAAGAAGGATTATATTTCTTATTTTTCTTTTGAAATGATTTCAAGACGAGAATAAAACACAACACTATGCTAATTTATTTTTCTTTTTCAAATAACAATGCAAAGCAAATGCAAAGAAAGAAAGAGACCTAAACAACTAGTTTTTTGTTTTTATTTTTATTTTTTATTTTCTTCCAATCAAAGTAGAACTAACAAAATATGCTAAAAGAAACTAATGAATACACGATTCATTCCCCCCCCATAAATGAAACCCATTTTTCTTAAAATTCAAGATAAAAATAAGCTAAAAATGATATTAACCACAAGAAGATTAAGGAACAAGTAAACCAAAACTTATACCCTAGCTATGGCCACATACATAGACTCTGGATGGTTCAAGAAATCCCTAAGAAGTGTGAACTTCAATAAGGAAAGAGGCAAATTCCCTCTTTATTAAAAAACTTTCATGAAACAGAGATGCGGGATGTCACATCAGTAGCCTGCATATGTACGCGAGCTGTTTACTGTGCAGAGTGCGTATGTACGCGGGCTATCGCAAAACAGGGTGTGTACACCTCTGTGTCTTTTCAAAAATAGAAAAGACTAGGGTGTCTTATAGGGTAGGGACAACTGGCATGCACCTTGGAGGTGACCGGAACCCCTTGATAGACTTAGTAAACTTGATTGAAACTCGAAAGGAAAACAAAAACCATTCAAACAACCCAAAATCCTCCAAAAAACCCTAGAGGCAATCCCCAGTATGGTCGCTAGTTCTGCTAGCGGGAAACCCCCCCTGTTTAACTACACCAGGGTTTAAGATGTAGACAGAGCGAATAATCGTCTAAAAGCTAATTAATTCTCTATTCTACCCCAAACATACCAAAACTAATTTAAATAAAGAAAATGAGATAAGAGATCGAGTAACTATAAATTTGATCCCACGTCTGGTGATGATCTCCTCAAGCTTGGAAGTTCCACTGATTGCACATCTCCTCCCAAGGCTGACCTACATCCAAATATAGGCAAAAAAAGAAATACAAGCATGCTATTCTATCCACGAGTTAGGTTAGATATTAAATGTTAAGTATAAATCAATAAAAATACCCAAAACACCATCATTTGGGACAGGAAAATGTGATTCTTTTATTCAGCATACAAAGATTATACCTTACAATCTGTGTCAGCCACCATTCCGTGAACCTGGTCTGGGCTCCTCTTTACCATGCTCCAAGTTCACATTGAATGGAATTCTTCTCTCAACCTTTTGATCACTTCTATGTAAGGGAATGGGTTGAATGGAGGAAGAAGGGGCCAATGAGGGAATTATGAGGCAATATCTCACAAAAGAAAGCAATATCTTGGGCAAGGAGGGGAAGTGAAATTAGGTAGAGTTTCACTGTTCTTATGCTTGGATGTGAAATTAGACCACAAAACCTCCTTTTATATGACAAAATGATGGTTATTCGATTGGGTGATGGGCTATAACAGGTGGATTAGTTGGGAAACTTCCAATAGCCCCTTAAATTTCAACGAATTCCTTGCAACTTTTTTATTTTTTGCAACTTTTTCAAGTATACATGGGATGTAATAGTGTAGCATGGGTATGTACATGAGTTGTAGTGGTGCAACACGCATATGTACGTGGGATTTAATGGTGAAAGGCGCATACATCTTCTAAAAAATGGTTTTTTAAGAAGAGCTTATTAGTAGTTCTTTGGAAAAATATGCAAGTAAGAGGACCAAGGCCATGTATGCATGAGTAGGGAAGTTTAGGGCTATAACACTTTCTTGATCCTTTCATTATCGACTCCATAGCTCTATAGCTCTCTTTCCAGGCTTCTCATAGTTACAAAATCCTTCTCATCTTTTCTTCCATTATAATTAGTCTCAAAATTACCCATGCTGACATGCATACCTTTGTTTTCTTCTTCATGATTGTAAGTCCCTTGTGCATCATTTGCATCGAATTTTCCCACAATTTGGGGATTTTTGTTATGGATTTCGACCATTTTTCCCCAAATTCGCTCAGACTAAAGTTTGTAACGACAAATTTTCCCAAATTCACATTGGTTCTTGGCTCATACTGGTCCAGTGTTGAACCAGAAGCTTTGATATGACTCTATAACGTACCCAACCCCCCAACTAAGTCACGTCACTTGCTAAAAAGACCCAATTCATTTTTTATAATACCAATTCTAAATGTGATCAATGGTAGATTTTCTAATACCAATTCTCAGTTCGAACAAGCCTCTTCTCTTTTGTCTCAAGTTTAAGACACTCATGATCCAGAGACATTTGCAGAAGCTCTAGGTAATCTAGATTGGGATACAACAATGAATGAAGAGTATCGTTCTTTAATGGAAAATGATACTTGGGATATTGTACCTCTTCCAAAAGGAATACAACTTGTCATATGTAAATGGTTCTACATAACTAAGTATGCATTAGATGGAAGTGTTGAAAGACACAAGAGTCAGTTAGTTGCCAAATGATTTTCCCAAGTTGAAGGAATTGACTATAATGAAACCTTTTCCTTTGTAGCCAAAATGAATTCCGTTGCCTTGTTCTTTCCCTTGCTGCCTCACATAAATGGGAGGTCCATCATATGGATGTCAAATCTGCCTTCGTGCATAGGGATTTGGAAGAAGAAATCTACATGGAACAATCTCCTATCTATGTCCAGGATGAATCTAGCCTTGTTTATCACCTTAAGAAATATCTTTATGGTCTTAAGCAAGCTCCCTGAGCTTGGTATGCCAAAATTGACAACTTTCTTATTGACATTGGATTTTCTAGATGCCATTTTGATCCTAATGTCTATACCAAGAAAGTAGGAAACCATCTCATAATCCTTGTCCTTTATGTTGATGACCTTATCCTTACTGGTAGTGACTCAAAAATTTGACGCCATGTGAAAACTAGCCTTAAGAAGAAATTTTAAATGACAAACTTAGGATTTTTGCACTATTTCCTTGGCCTCCAAGTTTTTCAAACCAATGAAGGAATTTTTATTTCCCAGTCTAAGTATTCTTGTGACCTTCTTCGTTGCTTTCACATGGAATATTGTAAGCCAACCCCTTCTCCCTTGTAGTTTGGATTCAAGCTTGTTGCCACCTGTGTTTCTCTTGAAGTTGATGCCACTTTATACTGTCAGTTAGTTGGTATCCTCTTATACTTGACTCATACCTGTCATGATATTTCCTTTGATGTTGGTCTTGTTTCCCGGTATATGCAAACACCCCATGAAATCCATTGGAAAGTAGCTAAAAGGATACTTTGGTTTGTTTGGGTACAATTCAATTTGGGATACATTACAGTTCAGTGGGGGCTCCTTTATTGGTTGGTTTCACTGATTCAGATTGGGCTAGCGACCGTGATGATCAGAATTCTACTGCAGGTTATGTTTTCAGCCTTGTTTCAGGACCTGTCACTTGGGCCTGTAAGAAATAGTAGGCCATTTCACTTTCTTCAGTAGAAGTAGAGTACCGAGCAGTGGTAAATGCAAGTGAAGAAGCATTGTGGCTTCGACATATCCTTTAAGAGTTTGGATTCCAGCAACAACATCCGACCAACATTTGATGTGATAATCAGAGTGCCATCAAGCTCACCAAATACCCAATTCAACATCAGTGCATCAAACACATCGAGCTACACATGCACTTCATCAGAAATCTCATTCATGATCAAGTTATTGAAGTTCTCTTTTTCCCTATAGAATATCAAGTTGCAAACATTTTCACAAAGTCTCTTACAGAAGTGAAGTTTTCCAAACTTCACTCTACGTTAGGAGTTCAGGAAGTTGTCATTATGGGGGGATAGGCTCTAATGCCTCCTTCATTCTCCTATTGTGTCACTATTGTAAATCCTTCAATCCTATCCCAAGTTGTTCTTAAGGGGGGATGTTATGATATTTAGATGCTTAGGAGTTAGTTAAGATCTACCTTGTCTAATGTGTCGTTAGGTAAAAATGTGTTTCTTTAGTATGTATTAGTATGCATTTGTAGTTAGGAAATCCGACGGTCATAATATGTTCCCAACATAGAGTGATCCGATAGTTCATATTCTCCTCAATATTAACAACCATTGATTCAAGGATTAACACCCGATTGGTCCATGATATCTATTTAAAGAGCATGGAGGGTCATTTACTAATGATCGATTGTGAGAAACTCTCTTGTAAAATATCTCTGTAATCTCTTTCTTTTGCATTAAAAAACTGCTCCAAGTGGCCGTGTTGGCTGGGGCCGTGGATGTTTCCCCGTAGGGGTTTTACCATGTCAAAACATCAATGTGTTGATATTTGATATGGTTGTGTGGGTGGTTACTAAAGGTGTTTGTCCTTTGTTTTAATACCTGTGTTGTTGAAAAAGGAAGAGAAGAGAATTAAAAAAACACTCAGAGAATAGGTAGAAGAAAGAGACAAGATCATTGGAAATTCTGAAGCAAAGATTGTCACATTGAAAAAATATATTCAAAAGAAAAACATGTAGAACAAATCCAAATTTTTTAACGATATCATTAGCGATCAATGTTATCCTGTGGCTTACCTTAACCAATCAGTAAGTCTAATTGTCACCTATATTTGTATTATTCATTTAGGATATTAGTAATATATCCTCAAGTGATGACTAATGAGTTGGTTAAGATTGCCTAGCCTAGTCATCATGCATGGTTTTAGGATCTAGAGAAAATATCTCTATGAGGTTACATCGCCCATTGTACTATAAATATGTAACATTTGTGTGAATACAAAAGAGTTGGCTAGTGAGCCTTTTCCATAATCTTGTTTTTATTATGCATATTTTATCAATTGGTGTCAGAGTCATGGTGAAATTGTAATGGAATAGAATTGGTGATGGATTGAGGAAGCAAGGAAGACTCCTCGACATCAACACAAATCTCTTAAAACTCAAGGGAAACGGTACTGAGATACAAGGTTGCATTGGTGTATCGTATCATGGACCGTATTGTGGACCATATCGTTGACTAGACCAGAAATTCACAACAACACCAACACTGTTTTAACTTTTGGGTTATGATTTGTCAAAGGAGAGGCTGGTTTGGATTCTGAAAAGCATTAAGGTGTTGGAAACAAATAATTATGATTCAATATGAATGAGAATGAACCCCAGTGAAGGAGGATCGAAACCACAAAATTTTAGGAGGTGAAGGAGGTTCCCCTACGCTTGAATCGAGGAGCATTGCCAAAGAGGTTTGTCAACATTATTGATTTACTATGTTCATACTCAACTTCCAACATTTACATCAGTGACTGGATTTGATCTCTTGGATTTGTTTTTGATAGTAATGGGGTGCCATTTCAAGAACTATGGAAATATTTTTCCTATGTAATTTGCTAACAATCCAATGATTCAAGTGATCTGAGATATTTGTAGCAATCTACATAATTTTTGATGGACCACTTCTTAGTCTCATCTTGATCCACATGCACCTTTACCACAAATATACATCAGTGATCGATCCACATTCTTTGCTGTAATCCGATCAACATAGAGATCTACCTAGGGCTATTTTCACCTACACAAGTGAAATGTCCAACAATCAAGCTCTAACAATTCAAACCTGATCTACACAGATCTGAAGTATCTATTGTGTGCCAATTTCACCATATGTATATCCACATGCGTTAATTCGTTCTTCCATTGTTGATTGGATAATTGTGCTTAGAGAAAAAGTGTTGTGCGATTTCAATGTTACAGTGTTAAAAGCGATTTCATTGTTGCCATTGATCAGGAAAGGAAGGAATCCCATTCTCCCAAAGTGGTTTCCAACACCTTAATTCTTTTCAGAATCCAAACCAGCCTCTCCTTTGGCAAATCATAACCCAAAAGTTAAAACAATGTTCGCGTTGTTGTGAATTTTCGGTCTGGTCAACGATATGGTCAACAATACGGTTCATGATATGATACACCAATGAAACCTTGGAACTCAGTACCGTTTCCCTTGAGTTTGAAGAGATTTGGGTTAATGTCAAGGAGTCTTCCTTGCTTCCTCAATCCATCACCAATTCCATTCCATTACAATTTCACCATGGCTCTGACACCAATTGATAAAATATGCATAATAACAACAAGAGAAAAAATCTTGGGAGTTAGGAAAAAAGGTAACAAGGAGACTCATGAAAACCATATACCCAAATCACTGTTGAATGCATAAAAAGTACCTAGTCGCCTACTTTATTTTCTGGATATGGATGCAGGTGGATTTTCATGTCCTCCAAAACTCTGGGTAAACTCACATTAAAAATCAGAGAATAGATTCTTGACATGACCTTGTTGATGAATACAAGAAAAGTGATTATTTTACATTCAATAGATACAAAAGCTGCTTTAGGGATTTCTCCATGGTTACTTGCTAACAAAACTTTTAACAAATATGTATAATATTTGAAATGTCTCAAAGAGTGGAAATTCACTAGCTTCTTGTGAATGGTGTCAGCTAGGAATTCATCAAAATGAATTCAGACTGACTTGAAAAAATTCAAAAGAAAACCAAACATGACTTCAACAACATATTTATCACTATCTAGACCTAGGACCTGACTCAAACGGGAACAAGCCCACTGAAATTCAATGAACATCATGTTGATACTCATTGGTAAGGACATACTCTCTGACATTTGTTCAGGTTTAATTATTTGTTGTAGAAATTGACTGTTGAGATCTGGTTGACATTCTCTGTAAACCCTAATCATCTTTTCTTCATTGAATGACTCATAATTAATGGAAAAATATTATGGTATATTGAGTGACTCTCGAACTGACAGACTGTTTTTTATACACAGGACTTGAGACCCCTGTTTATTGACAATTACCTTTTTTTCATGGGAATATTGCTCAATGCACCAACCTATGAATTCAAGAAATGGGAAAGAAAGATTGACAAGATATGAGACAATGGAAGACTAGACTACTTCTAAAAATGGAATACTCTTTCCCTTTATATCATCCAAGTTGCTTCGAGACACAGAAATGGGGGAAATATTGATATCGGGATCAAATACATTAGCATATCTATCAATTAGGGCTTCCTCATTACCTTCAGGGTATTTCTATGCTATTGGCAATACTATGGGATCCATTGCGACGAGATACATACGTAGAAGCGAACTGTAATGGTGAAAATTTGGGCCGCAACAGAAAATGGTGGTCCCGATAGTGTTCCAACGGTTACCGTGTTTGAAAATAATAAATAATTAAAATATCAAATCGAAACTTTATACTTTTCAATTTGCGAAGATGTGAATTGATGGATTTGGAACAACCCACTTATCATTCCGCAATCAACCCGACGCTGACACTACCACTCAATGGAAACCGTGGTTTGGATTGCAGGACCGCCCTTCAGAATTGTCCCCCGTGCAACTTCAAACCCTGCAATGCTTCCTGGCCATCGATTTTGATGGATCGTGATCAAATTTATTTTGGGCCTGATCTGATTAATTTCTTTGCCAAATTTAGCTGCTCTGTGCCATTTTTAACCTTCCTGTCAATTTTTCATGCCTCCAAACCATTTAGCGCCTTTGCTAATTTTAGAACCTCGAACCTAGGAAATAATTTTTTTTTTTTATTGTTGACTAACATGGGCTCCAACTATGGATGGCGTCCTCCCTACGAGGCACCAAAGAAACGTAGATCCAATAKCCTTATTCATTGGGGTATTGTTGAAACTTTCTGAAATTTTTYTGAAAATAAAAACCTACATACCTTATCTATTTCAATTCACACTAGTTATCTGCAAAAAAACCTTAGGGCCTTCTCTTCAGGCTTCAAATTCTATTGAGATGAAAAACTTTAACTGCTCTATGCTGAAAAATAACAATRATTATTTACAATGAAATGGAAAGACCATAATACTTTTAAGAAAGGTAGTGTTTGAGAAACCTTCCATTTACAGGTCCTCCACCGATGAGATTTCCATTGAGCTCCTGCAACAAATAAGCATTTCTTCCATGATAAGAAACAATTATGAATGGTCCTAGGCATGGGTGGTCAAAATTTCCATTCTTCCCTTTATCTTCATTTCTTTCATCCCACTTCAGCACCAGATCATCTACCTTGAAATCATCAACCTTTATATGTTTGTCAAAGACCCTTTTCATTTTTTCTTAATGCAGTTGTGAGTTGTTGAACACTTGTTCTCTCATTTGTTGCACATTAATCAATTGATTTATCCTTATTTGAGAATCATTTGGTTAAGCTTCCTATTCTTGCAACAAATTCATCACTAGTATCCGTAATGAAGTAGGGAAAAATGCATCTGTGCCATATACAATATGAAAAGGTGATGTAGCAATAGACCTCTTGGTGGTTATCCTATCAACCCATAATGCTTAAATAAACTTCGTGTGCCAAGCCTTCTTGTTTTCTTGTAGAAGATTTTTAATAATTCTTGTCAAGCTCTTGTTATGTTGTAATCACTACAAAACTTTTCCATTCTCTTGGACTTGAATGCTGCTGCATTATCCATTATGATTTTGACCAGACAACCAAACCTAGAAAAAATGTTGTTTTCGAGAAATTGAATAATAAAAACATCAGTAGCTTGCCTTGTTGGCATTGCTTAAATCCACTTGGTGAAGTAATCTGTAGCTGTCAATATCCACTTATGTTGAGATAAATATGGTGGATGGATCTCTCCTATAAAATCAAGGCCCCACTGCCTAAACGATACTTCATCAGAAATAGGTTTTAATGGAAAGGAATGCAATTTCCTTTTGCCATAAAAAAAATGACATTCATGACAAATAAACACTTCCTTGTACACATAAGAAAAAATGCTGGGCCAATAAAATCCTTCTCTCAGTATCTTATGAAAAATGGTTTTCCAATAATGGTGCCCTCCAGAGTCACCTTTATGAAATTCTTTGATAGCATGTTTAACTTCTTCTTCCAATAAAAAACTTAGTAAAATTCCACCTGGATCTTTCCAATACAGAGAATCATCTAAAATACAAAATTTTGCTACTTTTAACTTCATAAATATAACCTTTCTCTTGCTCAGTCCAGGAGGAGCTTGTAAATTTCTTAACACATAGATAATATCAACATACCATGCATATTCAAGGAATTTCTGGGATACCCATGGGACTGTCTCTTCCTTTGAATTTTCTAACAGGTCAACAATAAAATTTATCCCCAAGACATCATAATTTGACTGTGTCATCAGTTTAGAAAGCACATGACCTTTGATCAACTTTGTAGGATTTATCTCTAGATCATACTCTAACAAGAAAACTATCCATTTGCCTCTTTTTCCTTCAAGATTATATTGAGTTAAGATGTCTTTCATAGAATTACTCGACACATAAGCAACAACATGAGAATGTAAGATATAAATTATGAATTCTTTGATGGCTTTTACCAATGCATATTCTTGCTTCTCCACGATGTCATACTTCAATGGAGAGTCTCTCAGAGTTATGCTGTAATAGGCTATGGGCCTTTCAAAATTATGTTCATCTCTTTGCAACAAGACACCATCAATAGTGTGTTCTGATGCAAAAGAGAACAAGATGAAATCCTTTGTATAATCTGGACTGGCCAATACTGGTGCCTTGGTCAATGCCACTTTTATATCTTCAAAGGATCTCCTAGATTCTGGAGTCCACTTTATCTCACTGCCCTTTTTGAGCATGTTGGTAATGTACTTTATGCTTTCATCCAGATTGGGGATAAAAATCCTCATAAAGTTTACTCTTCCAAGAAAGGACTACACCTCCTTTTTTCTCTTGGGTGTGTCAATTTTTAGAATTGCATCCACTCTGCTAGGATCTATATTTATTCCTTCTTTTTAAATGATATGACCAAGTAGTTTCCCCTCTTGCATTCCAAAGTTAGATTTATTGGGATTTAATGAAAAGCCAATTTTCCTACATTTCCTAAAAACCCTCTTCAAATGTTTTAGATGTTCATCATCAGAATCTAAAAACACAGTAATATCATATAAATAAATGACAATGAACTTATATTTCTCATCAGCAAAATCTATGTCCATAGCCCTTTGGAAAGTTCCCCTTGCATTCATGATCCCAAAAGGAATATTGGCATACATGAATGTGCCCCAAGGTGTTGTAAAAGTTTTCTTCTTTTGATCATTAGTATGCACCATGATTTGGTTGTATCCAAAAAACCCATCAAGCATTGACATTTTCTGTGATCCAACCACTTTTTGCAGAATGTAATCCATCTTGGGAAGAGGACAATTGTCTTTGAGGGAAACCCTATTCAGATTTCAAAAGTTCACACATAACCTAATTTCACCACTTTTCTTTCTGACAGGAACTAAGTTAGCCAACAATTTATAGAATCTTTAAGACACTATAATCTTAGCATCAAACAACTTTCTTACCTCTTTCTCAATTAATGACAACATCAAAGGATTAATCCTTCTCAATTTCTGTTTGAAAGGTTTGTGATCATCTTTTATTGGAATTACATGCTGAATCACTTTAGTGTCATAAAACTTCAAATCCTCATAGCTCTAGGAAAAAACATATGAGAAAACCTTCATTAGGTTAATATATCTTTTCTTGATTTCTAGACTGAGTGTCTTGGACAATTTGATGATTTTGGGATCTTCCCAAGTCCCAATGTTACAATCCTCTATGTCTTCATCATTTGTAGTGACCTTGGGATTTCTTGCCACATCATTATTGTCAATTTTTTTTTCCAATGGGACCAAACCCTTGGGAATGATATTATTTTTGAGATGAACAATATCCCTACCAACAATTTGATTTTGGAAACACTCATAATTTGAGAACATGGATGCATCCTCTTCCCGATCACAATAGTTTTCATCATCAATATTTGAGTTGAAAAATTCATTAGTCATTTGGAGAAATCTTACCACCTGCTTATGATCCACAAAAATATACCAATACTTGATGTTATCAGGTACTGTTGTCCTGTGCTTGACTTCAATTTCATATTTTATGTTAGGAAAAATATGAATCTTGAAAACAGAGGCCGAAGTGGCTAATGCATCAACAATTATATTTTGTCCTCTTGGAATCACCGAGAGGTTATTTTCTGTAAAACTTTCAAGTAAGTCAATAACTATATTTATATATTCCCTTAACCTAGGATGCTTTGACTGATAGATTCCCTTAACTTGATTTATGATAAGCTTACAATCCCCATGTACAACTATTCTTTTTGCAAACAATCATTTCAAAGTATTCAAACCCAAAATAATTTCCTCATATTCATCCATGTTATTTGTGCAGTCAAAAGAAAATTTGTAAGACAAAAGTTTTGAACTTGTTCTAGGAGGAATTATCCAAACACCTGCTCCAACTTCCTCTTTGCTAGCAACTCCATCAAAATTCATATTTCACATTTCATCATTTTCTCTATTTTGCTGGTCTAATTTTTTTTTCTGCTTGATGATCAGCCTCACCTTCCACAGGAAATTTAACAGTCTTTGGATCTTCTTCTTCAAAACACAAGTCATTGTAGAAAACTGAAGAACCAACCTCAGTTTCAACCAAATAAATAAGATGATTGTTCGGTTTTCTTTTGCTACTCACCATGTATTTGAACAATACTTCTCTGTATAGTCTCCTTTCTTGTCCAAACACTGGTATAGTTGCATAGGACATATCCATTTGTAGAGTACCTTTCAACTTTGTAGCCCATGATATTGACAACAACATGCCAAACTTTGGAGGGATGCCAACAACAACTACATCGATGATCAGATTCTTTGATGGAATTTGAGATAGAGACACAATCAAATCTTTGATCAAACCCAAACATTTTACCTTCCTTCAATCAAAAGAGAAAATATCTTTGTAAGTCCTACTAATGTCCAAGCCTAGTTCATCCATGATTACTTTTGGAATCAAATTATGAGATGCTCCTAAATCTAGCATTGTATTATGTAAGGTCATATCATAAACTTTAAGGATGCCATAGAAAGGAGGTATATCACCATCATCACTAGTTTCTTCCACCCAAGGACCAAATAAGATTGCAGGGTGATCATATTGCACATTCAAAGTATCATATGCTTCTTCCATTTTCAACATTTTAATGATTTGGATTCTATATTCACCATTCCTTATCAATTCATTGAAATGAACATAAATTTTGATTTTTTCCATTTCACTTTCAAAGTTAAAAGGGGATTGAGTTTTTTCTACCTCTTTGATGACTGTATCCCTTTTTTATCTCTGGTACCTTCTTTTGAGGATCTTCTTTTTGTTTTCCTTTCTCCAATACCTCCCTTGCAGATTTGTCTTTCTTAGGCTGAATTGAAGAAGGAAAATTGAATTGAGGCTCCTTTCTAGGATTCCATTTTGGTGGATTTGTAGGCACATTTTTACTTATGAGATTGTATTGCTTCTGAAACTGCATTATGGAATTTTGAAACCCGTTCTTTTATTCTTTTGTTTCCATTGACAATATGCCATCATTTTCTTTCATAAACTTATCATTTGTATCCATAAATTTATCATGTTCTTATTTAGTTAGGAACACATTTGTTTCAATACCATCAGAACAGTGTATATTGTCTTCAATAGATTCATCAAAATTCTCATTTACATAATTATTTTGGAAAAGGGGTTTAACTTGCTGATCACCTTGATTTATTTGGTCTCTCTGTCTAATATGTGGAACTGACACTCTTCTGAAATTAGGATTTTTGCGTTGAAAATAATTTTGATCTCTGATGGTAGGTTTTTTGTCTAAATATAGCTTCTCCACCAACCTTTCCATAGTTTTGACCATTAAATCAAAATTTTCTTCTGATGTTTGGAAGTTGAGGGTTGAGATTCTCCTTGAACCTTTTTCATATCAGTATCAGGATTATGATTAACCTTTCCCGATGCCATCATATTTACTTCTACTTCAATTGCATCATTCATCATGTCATATAGTGTGGTAGATATCCTTTCCTTCAGTAGGAAATAAAAATCACTGTCAAAAGAGTCATCATAATGAAGTTGGGCAACTCTAGGAAGGGGTTTAACTTCAGTTGGGATTGGATTATATACCCTCATGAATCTGGTCAAAACTTCATGTACAGTCTCACTGGGTGATGTATTTATGTTATTATACTGAGTCAACAGTTGAAGAGGATTTTTATTGTCACCCCATCTTGCAAGGAAAATGGTTTCAAATGCTGTAAAGTTAGGGATGCTTTCTGCTAGAAGAGATTTAAACCATTCTTGAATTTTCCTGAGAGACTTTGTGCAAACATTATCACTTTTACATATTCATCATATACCTCCTCTAAGTCAGCAAAATCATTAAAACAATCTAAGTGTTTCTGAGCTGAAACATTCTCTTGTGCATCATATGAATTAATTCTTTGATTATAATTTTGAGGTAGATCATGCAATTGAGTAGGCAAAACGAGGGGAGAAAATATTGCTTCATGGCTCTAGGAGGATTTTGGACTGGATGAACAATATTACTGGGAATGACAACAATTTGAATGGGGACAGTAGAAATTAGAGATTGAAATTTCTTCTCATGAAACAAAACTTCTTTCAAGTTAGACTCTAATTTAGATCTAAACAAAGTTTGTTCAATTTTTATGTCAAAATCAAGGTCATCAATGCTTTTCACTCTGTCATTAGGCAATGATAGATTTCTGTCCAAAAAAATACCTGAGTCAACTACCCTTTCTTTTCTTTTATGCAAGAGTTTCTCAGAATCATACACATATGCTATAGGTTCTGGATCTGGGTTTCTCCTAGTGTAAGTCTTTTTTGGAGCCAATATTTCTCAATAAAGTTACCTTTTTGCTACTAATCTTATAAAATGAAGTCACCAGGGTAAATAGTTTTTTAGCCAATAAAATTTATGATTCATTGTTACCCTTAGGAATCAAATCTGAAACTCTAAGTCATTCTTTCCTAGAAAAATTTCACTTTTCATCCCCGACAATGACGCCAAAATTTTAACACTAAGTAAATTGACTAAGCTAAGGAGACAAATCATAAAGGTAACCACATAACCACTTTAGAACTGAAACTATCCTTTCAGTTATGAGAGGGATCTCTCTTGTCACTTTGTCTCTAAAGATGAATCTTCTTTGAATACCAGTGGCTAGGTTTTTGAATGGGTGAAGGGATTTTAAATATTTTGCTGGCAAGAAGAAAGGGATATATTTGGGCAATGGAGTCAATCTTTGAAATAAAATGAAAATTGTGTCTGGTAAATAGAACTCTCAAGGAAGAAAAGGATAGGTAGGAAATGATCTTTCAGTTTTTTAAATCGATATTGTAGAATGGAAGAAGAAGGAAAACATATAATGACATTCAAAGCACCATTAACATGAATTCTAATGAGTTAAGAAAGAATGGACAGTATTTGAATCACTAAAATCTAAATAACCTTTTAAGATGAATTTTAGACCATTTGATATCCAATTCAAACATATGAGCATAAACAGATGAAAGATAGAGGAACAAGAAGAACATACATGAAGGAAAACATACTTCAGATCATTACCACTAGAATATTTGGTATGAAAAAGATCTGGACATATGCACTAGTATTTCATTCAAATTCAAAAAACCATATACAATGTTCAATGCCAAGTTATCCTTTGTAATTATGCCAACCTCGAATACATAATAACTTACAATATTTATACAACAATTGTTTCATTCGGTTTGAACCGATTACACTAGAATAGAAAATTCCAGTTCACAAAATCTGGGATTTGTGAATATTTCTGTAGTTAGGTCCTTTATATTCATTCTTTGATTTTTATTGCATATTCATTTGATTTGATTCCCTTTTTTTGAAAGTAGGAAATCATTTACTTGATCTTGGGAAATTATATTTGGTCTTGCCCAATCTGACTATTTCTTTCCATTGCAATTCGAAAGGAATCTCATAATCTATCATTTCTTTCATTAAAATTTCCAAGTCAATATAAGTGGCAAAAGACATGACAGGTAGACCAAGTTTGACTATCTTAAACTAATTTAAAATTTCAAAATCTGTACTCAGTTTATCAACTAAAGTAGCCCCTTTCAAACCCTCCTCCAAGCTTTCAAATTTGGAGTGGTCCATTCTTGACCGAGTCAAGAGTGAATTATATTCTTCTTGATCATGCAACTTAGATTTACTATCCCAGAATGATGGGACACCCTTTATGAACAATTCTTCAAACAAATTCTTAAAATCTTGCACACTTTGTTCCATCTGTGTTGCTTTATTCAGGACTGATTTCAAAAGATTATGTTTTGCAATAATCCTTCTGGCCCATATGATCAATGCAGTCCTATATTTTACCCCAATGGTTTGAAGATCTGTAGGAGGAAATCAATTGAGAATATTAATGGCATTTTGTTCCCATTCATATGGATTTTTAGATAAAGTCTCATTAACAACAATGAATCTACGCCTGGCTGTGATTGCTATATTATCCTTATCATTTAAAAAATTAAAATATGATCTAAATTTAGCAGCCTCAACAACTATAGAATCCCATATGATATGTTTAGCTCCTTGCAATAGAATTTTACCTCTTAATCCCGAATTCAATTTATTAATCTTCTTCTGCAAGGCTACCTTTTCCCTTTGAAATTGGGATATCTTTTCATCCTTTGTGCGCACTTCCTGCTACAATTTCTCCATGTTTTCCTTTAACCCTTTGATCTCTCCTTCTTTCAGAATGGCTTGTGACATAGCCTAAATAATGTCTTCAGTGGTTGATTCAATTCCTGCATCAGGGGCTAAAACCATGGCACTAGTCACCAACTATAATTTTTCTTGAGACCATTCCATCTTTTTCTTTTCCAACTGCAAAAGATTATCCTTATAATCCAATGATTCGTACAAAAATGTTTCTTTTTCCTGCTCTACAACTACCAATTCTACTGTCTGTGGATGTTCTGTAGAAAGAATTTTCAACTTTTTCTTCAAACTCTAAATTATTTTATCTTTTTCATCCAATAAAGACTTCACACCTTGAGATCCTTCAAAATCAAGCCTTTTAATTTTAGTCTTTCAAGATTTGTTGGATTCTTTTTCTTGTCTTAGATGTCCTTCTAATTTCTCAGCTAAGGATGTTAGTGTTTCATTTTTCAAATTTAAACTCAAATAATTAGAATACAACAAATCACTGCCCTGCTTATGGAATTGCACTTTGTCAGGGGAATTTATCTTGTCATATTCAATTTTAATCTTAGATACTTTATCCTCCTCTGCAACTGCAATATTAAATGTTTTCCTTTTAGTATCCCTCACAATGAACAAGGAAGATTTCTCTTGAGAAACTTTTTCCACTTCAAGAAAAAAATCCCTCAATTCACCCAAAGCCACATTTCTTTTTTTAGCATATTGTTTTGCTAGGTCTTCTCTGGAATAATAGGCTGTATAAGGTGCTTTATCAAAATAATATTTTTGACTTTGAAAGGCTCTTGAGCTTCCTTCACTTTCAATATGAATTCTTTCCTCAACTTCTACAATACTAGTACCACTTTCCACAATGTTCAAATTCACTTGATCTCTAGGTCCTTCATCTTCCAAATATACAATCTGATTTGGTTGAATAATTTTCATCTTCTTTTTAGCAATTTGTTCAACATGAATATCCGTAGTCTCTGAAATTCTTATTTTTCTGTACACACTGTCTTTGGGGATTTTAATCACTAACTTTTGAGGAGCTTGTTGTGTTTGTACTTGTTGAAAAGGTGCTTCCACATCAATACACACTTCCAAATTAGATAATGTGTCAAAACCTTCAACATATTCATGTTCATAAGGTGCATTTTTATTCATCTATCTTCTCTCAGATATGATCTGATGTCGATCATATTTTCTTTCTTGTATTTATGAAAAACCAAAATATTTGAGTTTTTCCTTAACTTATGATAAACATGTTCTGGACTTAACAACAAAAGGACCAATAACAAAGGGGAATTTAATGATAGAGGCTCCATGCAATTTGATGAAGTTCTCTTTCTCAAAGATGATTCTATTCTTGATGAACTCAAGAGAAAAAATCACGGGAATTAGGAAAACATGTAACAAGTAAGGAGACTCATGAAAACCATATACCCAAATCACTATTGAATGCATAAAAGTTACCTAGTATCCTACTATGTTTTCTGGATTTGGTTGCAGGTGAATTTTCATGTCCTCCAAAACTCTAGGTAAACTCGTAGTAAAAATCAAAGAATATATTTTTGACATGACCTTGTTGATGAATATGAACAATGTGATTCTTTTACATTCAATAGATACAAAATATGATTTATGGATTTCTCCATGGTTACTTTCTAAGAATTTTTTTAACAGATATGTGAGATATCTGAAATATCTCAAAGAGTGGAAATTCACTATCTTCTTGTGAATGGTGTCATCTAGTGATTCATCAAAATTAATTCGGACCGATTGACCAGACTTTGACTTGAAAAAATTCAAAAGAAAACCAAGCATGACTTCAACAACACATTTATCATTATCTAGACCTAGGACCTGACTCAAAAGGGAACAAACCCACTAAACTTCAATGAGCATCATGTCGATACTCATTGGTAAAGACATACACTCTGACATTTGTTCATATTTAATGATTTTTTGTAGAAATTGACTTTTGAGATATGGATGAAATTATCTATAAACCCTAATAATAGTTTCTTCGTTGAATGACTCAGAATTAATGGAAAAAGCTTCTGGTATATTGAGTGACTCTCAAACTGGAAGACTATATTCTACACACAACTTGAGACCCCTGTTTATTAACAATTACCCTTTCTGCATGGGAATATTTCTCAACGCACCAATGTTAAGAACCAAATTTCAAGATAGCATAGAAAAACCTCAGAATAAGTACTCAAATCCTTGAAAAAAAGATAAATTCAGATAATAAGCCTCTTCGAGGTGGAAACCTCCTTATACACCACATAAATTTCCAAATACAAGATGATTCCAAATGAAAAGGTCTCCTTGGTATACATAGGAGACTAGGAGGTACAATTACAACTAATGGACCCAAGATGACATAACTAAAATAACATTACTAATGTAATATCCCCCAATTAAGAGGTAACGTGGCACTATTTAGGGATTAACATGTGTTGGCACAGGGGCAGACCCAAGGTTCAATGCTACAACAAAGCACCAAAGAAACCATAACTATCGGCCCTTTCGGCAACACCTGCGAAGCAGATGAAGTCTCACCCGAGGTAGATGCAGGGGTGGTTGCATGACTCAAGTGTCTGCAACCTTAGCCGAGACACAGATATGTGATTATAATACTTAACATAGCACTTAGAATCAACAATTCATCAATATTCAGCCAATAACTACTGCGTAGAGAGAACAGAGCATCACATCATTCACTTATATATGATGTATTTAAGCACTTTATCATAAACATGCAGGTTATATCTAGCATATCAAGCACTAAGCATCTTCATATAGATCAAATATAACATTCTTACACATTATTAGCACAAAGCATAAGCAGATTTATCTATCCCTATCAAAGCACTTAGCAAGAGAAGTTATAAACACATTAAGACAAGCACAAAGAAAAACAACACAATGTTTACGTGGTTCACCCCCAACCTGGGGCTACGTCCACCAACTCTTCTTCTTTATTGTTTTCAACCAATCAGTTACAAGCACAGAGCCTAAAAAACCCTACTCCGCATAGGATAGAATATCTACGCAGGCTGCTAGATCCTTCTTCCTTGCGTTCCAGCACAAAGCCTTCCACAATATTGCTACAATGACTTGCACTTAGCTCTGCAAGTCACACACAATATGCACAAAGACTTACACTTCTTGATCAAATAGATCCAACTCTTATCACTTAGCCAACTTGCACACACTAACATCACATAGATTCCTTCTTCGCCCCTCTCTTACATATCCTAGACATATATTTATACATACAAAATAGGCCGAAGCATGCATAAACCCATGGGCTGACATTCCATTCTCGTTACATATTCCCAAATCCCTAAAAGGACCCAAAAAGGACCCAAAAAGGGGATGAGATCTTGCGATCTCTACTTCATCTTGCGCTCCTCCTTTGATAGGCTATCGAAGTCCCAAAATAGGTCAATCTGACCAAGGATCTCCCAAAACTTGGTCAAGGGCTAGCAGGCCCCCAACACTCACATGTGACTTGTCCTGAGTCACTATGATGTAGGAAGTTCTGCTTCAAACGCTTCGATCTTGGCTCGAACTGCTTCGACTTGCTGTTGTGCTACAAGCTCTTGTTCAAAAAATTCATGAATGAATGCATCATTCATAGGTCCTACCAGGTGTTGTTGTACAAGTACTCCCTATACTTATACCAAATCCTGGGTGGCTTGTGCTGTTTCCTCTTGTTCTCTTCGACGACGAGCTTCGACTTTATCGGCTAAGTGGTGGAGTTGAGCTGGCTCATCTTTGAATTCTGGCTCTCTCAGCGTAGTGGAGACTGCATGGTTGGATTTTAGGGCTTGTTGTACTCCTCAGAGTTCAGTATTGATTCAATCATACAACTCCTCTTGCTTTGCTTCTTGTTTCTCTGCTATTTCCAGCGAAGCATCATTCAGGGCTGCTACAAGGAAGTCAAAGTCATTAGAGGTGAGGATGGTCTACATCTTTGTCATAGTGGCCTTCAATTTCTTTCACGAGGAAGGTTTTTAGAGGTGAACCTTTCCTCTTCTTCAGGGGATCAGCCTCGTCACCATGCCATTGTTCGACCTCTGTGTCGTTCAAATCTGCACCATCACCTCCTTGATCTGGTGAGATGGAAGCATTCTTCATGGATACACTGTCTAAATCATGGACCTCTTCGATCTTCTTTGTCTTTCTCGGTCCAGGTGTATCCTTCATAGTTTCTGGGTTGTCGATGTCAGATATCTCCATAGGGTCTACTGGAATGAGGAGGACTCCGACCAATCCTTGGTGATATACTCCAAGTCCTCCTCCATTAGCTTATAGTAGGATTGAAGTTGCTTCTTATGCTCGTTAGCGTGCACCATGATGTAAATAAAATTTCGATCTGTGCTGAACTTCATCAAAGGTCCGAATCAGTGTATAATGTTCAATGTCATGCGAGGCTTAGACTGTATGACTATATTCATATGATTGTAGTATGTATGGAACATGGAATTTGATTTCCATTTCTTATTCATGTGATCCAGGTGGATATCGGTGGCCACCCACCTCTTCCAACTGGCTCAAAACAATTTTCTGAAATTTTGGCAATTTACTATTTTTAGCAGTTTTAACTTTCGGGGCCATTTTGAGGGCCTAAATGAAGGTTTTTTGGGATAGAGCTTCTCAATGATATCCGAAGGCATAATTGAGCCCCCAAATGAATCTCCTCGACGATACCTTTCCAACAGACTAACATACGCCTAAAATGGAGATCGTATACAAAAGTTACGACCCCGAGAAGTTGATGTACTAACTTACCCAAACGGGGCCCACATGACTTTTTGCGCTTCATCTCCTAGGGTTAGGTTTTTGGATGTCTAGGGTTTTTGGAATTCCTGTTTATTGTAAAAATGGCCTCAAATCCTCATTGTAATCATCTTCTTGCGAGTGAGCGCAACCATCACATGTCTTCTTAGAGATAAGCCACCACCATTCCAACAAGCTTGTTTATGCTGCATTTTACAGTTTCATCTTATTTCCTTATTGAATTTAAAATTGGTTTTACTGTATCTCTATTATTTTATGTTAATCACCTGTTAATAATCTGTAGTCATTTCAGTCTTCTCATAAAATCCATATCAGTGGTATTAGAGCGGTTTTCTCCTTGTCATCTTAATGCATGTCCCCAACGAGGTCGGAGTACAAAGAGTTGGGTTTTGAGTTTGTTTCTCTTGAGGACAAAATCTCTTGCACACCCAAGAAACCTCTCATGGTAGGAGAAAATAAAGATGAAGGGACAAGATATCCTTTCAAAATGTTGATTGAGGAATCCCTCACGCAAAAAAGGAATGATATGATGGATAGTTTCACGCAAATCCTTCGACGACTACCAACATGGGACACATCTTCTTCGAGTGGAGGTGCCACCCCCTTCAAGGTACAAATAAAATTCGATATTCCTATATTTAAAGGTCAGATAGACCCAGATGCTGTAGAAAAGTGGTTGAATCTATTAGAAGGGTATTTTTCTGTCCATAACTTTTCGAATAGAGAAAATAATACTTTTGCACTCCTCAAAGCCGTTCCCCATGTCAAAGATTGGTGGGAAACTTTCTGTGAGCAAAAGGAAATAGAGGAACCCTCATTATTTACAGTCACAACCACCTGGGATTCCTTCAAGGATGCTATTAAGGAGAAATACTACCTTTTCGGAAGTTATGATGTCTTGAATACCAAATGGACAACACTGCGGCAAGAAAGAGACCAAGTAGTGCCAGATTTCATGAATATCTTTCATACCTTGCGCACAAATATAGGTATCAAAGATTTAGAGAGACATATGGTGCTCAAGTAGATCAACGCTCTGCATAGATACATCTAGAATGAAATAGAATTTTTGGACATATCATCCTTGGGAGAGGCCTACCGATATGTCGTCAAAATCAAGCAGAAGCTCAAACAAAAGATGTGGAAATTTGGGTCTGGGAACCCCTTACAAAAAAATCCAGTAAAGGATGGCCCCAACCCATAGAGAAAAGGACAGAGAAAATATGGAAAGCATCAAGACAACCAGTCCAAGATACAAGCAAAGAAGGACACCAGAAAGACAAAGAAAGATACCGGGAAGTGGTGCGACTTCCATAAGAGCCCTTGGCATAGCACTGGTGACTGCCTCTCAAAGCAGTCACTGGTGGCCAAAGTGAAAGCCTCTGAATCAAATGTGGATTCAGACTCTGAGATTGAGCTAGAAAGGGGAAGACGAGTCATTGACGCAGAACCTAGTGCCGCTGTTGCTACCATCAAGCTCCAACCTGGTGAACCGGACGAGCCAAAAGAAGGAGAATGCCTCTTCCATTCACTGATGTGGGTAAAAGGCACCCCACTGCACTTCATCATGGATAGAGGTAGCCATAAGAACCTCATCTCACTAGAGGTTTTCAAGCGGCTGGCCCTACCGACAACACCACACCCACAACCCTACACCATTGGATAGCTCCACCAAGGAAGTGATCTTTGAGTCAGCCAACATTGCCGACTGTCGTACGACATCAAGCCCTTCAAAGATGAGGTATTGTGTGATGTTTCCTTTCTCGAATTTTGTGATGTTATTTTGGGCCAAACTTATTTATGGAAATGTCATGCTGTATATGAGTCTAGGCCTCATAGTGTTATTATTACTTTGAATAGAAAATTGTACAGGATGCCCAAGGCAATCCCTCATAGTGCTATCTCCTTGATCTCTGCTAAGCAATGCAGGAATGTCATCTATCAGATGGGGAAGTTTGTCTTCTTCATGATTCACTCTCAGAATAAATTAAAGATCACAGCCACATCTAGGGTCTCTACGGCTGAACTCTCCACACAATAGAAGCAAGTAGATAAGGTCATGGAAGAATACTTAGATATCTTCTCCTCACCTACCGGGGTACCTCTTCACTGCCAGGTCAAACACCCCATCGATCTGACCCCTGGTGCATCGTTGCCCAATGGGCCAGTCTATCACTGGTCTTTGTTAGAGAATGAGGAGATCAAGTGACATATCCAAGAAATTCTCCACAAAGGGCACATACATCCCAGCTCATCACCTTGTGGGAGCCCAATTGTGCTGGCACAGAAGAAATATGGAACCTGGCGACTTTGCATTGATTACCGGGCTTTGAATAAAATCACAGTAAAAAAATAGTACCCGATTCCCGGAATCAACGACCTACTTGATCAACTCACGAGGGCCAAATACTTCAGTAAGATTGATCTGAAGTCTGGCTACCTCTAGGTCCCGATAGAACAAATAGATGTGTGGAAAACCACCTTCAAGTCAAAGGAAGGCCTTTTTGAATGGTTGGTCATGCCCTTTGGTTTGACAAATTCTCCAGCCACTTTCATGAGGCTGATGGATGATATCCTGCGACCATTCACCAATAATTTTGTAGTGGTGTATCTGGATGACATTCTCATTTACAACAAGACTTGGGTCGAACACTTGCATCATATTCAGTAGGTTCTGTACACCCTGCGACAACACAAGCTATATGCCAACTTGGAAAAATTCTCCTTCGGCATCGAAAGGGTCCATTACTTGGGCTACATAATTGATCATCATGGTGTACATGTGGATCCAACCAAGATCCAAGTCATCCGTGACTGGCCAACCCCAACCACACTCACTGAGCTTCAAATTTTCTTGGGCCTTTCCAATTTCTACTGCAAGTTCGTGTTGGGATTCTCCCATATTGCATGGGCCCTTAGCCAGATAACTAGGGGTGGTGGTAAGGAAAAATTTTCATGGGGCCAGTCCCAAAAATAAGCGTTTGACGATTTGAGGAAGTTCTTGTGCTCAGCCCCAGTAATTTCACTACCAGACCTGCAACAACCCTTTGATATCGAGACAGATGCTTCAGACTATGCGGTGGGTGTCGTTGTCACTCAGCATGACCACCCTGTGGCCTATCATAGTGAGACACTATTAGATGTTGTCCGTAAGTACCCTAATTATGACAAAGAAATGTACTCCATTGTGCAAGCCTGCCGTCAGTGGAGAAATTACATTCTTGGGAAGGAGACATTCATCCACACTGACCATAAGCCACTATAGTTCATGCAGACACAAGGAAAATTGTAGAATGATATCCATAAAAAGTGGTCCACATACTTGAAACAATTCCACCTCAACATAAAGTATAAAACAGGAAGAACCAATCACGTCACTGATTGCCTCAACAGACTACCAATCATGACACTCACCACAGTTCTAGACTCCTGCGGCCATGAGACGTCTGGATGACCCCAACTCTATGAGACAAACCTAGACTTTGCCACCACCTACCAAATGTTGGGTGCAAACGCAGTTATGGATAATTTCCATCTTCAGGATGGGTTGTTGTGTTGTCTGGGCCATATTTGTGTTCCATCAAGTGAGCGAGCGAAGTTGATCTGAGAATCCCACTACAGTCAGGTGGTAGGACACTTTAGCATCGAAAAGACAGTGGCGATGCTACAGAAACATTTCTACTGGATGAAACTTCAACAGGAGGTCAACAAGTATATCAAGTCTTGCACTGCCTGCACTATTTCCAAACCGACCACTAAGAAACAGGGCTTGTACACCCCTGTTCCTACTCTTGATAGGCCATGGGAATCCATCTCAATGGACTACATGTTGGGCTCCCATCCACCAAGCGGGGAAATGATTGTGTTTTTATGGTTGTTGATCGCTTTTCTAAGATGGCGATTTTGGTTGTCTACAAGAAGAACATCACAGTAGAGGCCACTACCAATCTCTTCTTTGAATGAGTTTGGATACATTTTGGAATCCCACAAACCATTGTCTTATATTGGGATAGTCGATTTATCAACACATTTTGGTCGAGCCTCTGGTCATTGCTTGACACCAAGCTCACCAAATCCACGACCTTCCACCCCTAGACAGATGGCCAAACCAAGTTTGTCAATCAAATGATTGTGCATATCCTTCGCATGTATAAATGAAAGCACCCTTTCACATGGGATGAGAGACTTCCCTATGTCCAACATAGCTACAACCGAGCCCTGCATAGATCAACAGGCCACAACCCCTTTCAAGTGGGGTTTGGATTCCAACCATTGGGTCCCATAGATGTTTCACTTCCCCTTGCGGTCACCTCAATCAAATCATATCCTACTCCAAATGAAGATGACAAAGCCACCCGGTTCATTGAGTGGATCCAGCACATCTGCTAATAGGTTCAACATACCCTACAGAAGTCCAATGACAAGTACAAGTAGTGCCATGATCAACATTGGGTGCCACATAAGTTTTAGGTGGGAGACAAAGTTTGGTTGTACTTGCAGAGAGAAATCCTTATAGGACCCCATCAAAAGCTCCACCCACTCCATTATGGGTCGTACACCATCACAAAGGCCATGGGGGATAATGATTTTGAGCTCAACATTCCTCCTTTCCTTGGCCCGGACCAGGTGTTCAACGTGGATCTCCTTCGCCCTTATTTCCCACCATTATTGGACACCTCAGACGTAGCTGAGCAACTGACAACAATAGAGATAAAACACGACTGCATACAAGAGGCATCCAATGATCATATTGTGGACACATAGACCAAGGGCATTTGACAACAAAGGATCCAGCTTTATTGAGTCGTCAAAGCAGGGTAGTTCCTGCACCAAGGCAAGTGGCTCACCTGGGGCCAAATTCAACAGAAATTTCCTCATCTGATGGGGGACCTCAACGCAATGGAGAACATTGATTCCTAAGGAGGGAGGATTGATCTAGGTGGATATCGGTGGCCACCCACCTCTTCCAACTGGCTCAAAACAGTTTTTTGACAATTTTGGCAATTTACTATTTTTAGCAGTTTAACCTTCCGGGGCCATTTTGAGGGCCTAAATGAAGGTTTTTTGGGATCGATATTCTCAAAGATAGCCAAAGGCATCATTGATCCCCAAAAATGAATCTCATCGATGATAAGTTTCCAACGAGCTATCATACGCCTAAAACGTAGATCGTATGCAAAAGTTATAACCCTGAGAAGTTGATGTACTAACTTACCCAAACGGGGCTCACATGACTTTTGGCGCTTCATCTCCTAGGGTTAGGTTTTTGGATGTCTAGGGTTTTTGGCATTATTTTTTATTGTAAAAAGGGCCTCAGAGCCTCATTGTAATCATCTTCTTGTGAATGACCACAACCGTCACATCTCTTCTCAGAGATAAGCCGCCACCATTCCAAAAAGCTTGTTTCTGCTACATTTTACAGTTTCAACTTATTTCTTTATTGAATAGAAAACCAGTTTTACTGTATCTCTGTTATTTTCTGTTAAGTACCTATTAATAATCTGTAGTCATTTCGTTATGCTCATAAAATCTGGATCATCATGTCACTTGAGTACCACAATGTACTGAACTTCATGGTGAATGGTTCAAAAGGCTCGATGTCCGGGAAGGTCGCACCCTTCGACATCTCCCAGGAAACGAAAGTGATAAGGATCAATAGCCAATTAAATTGAAATTCATACCCTTGATCCTAGTCTTCTCTGCAATAAGTTTCTAACTGGTTCACTAGGTACTTCACCCAATTCATTTGTAGGCCCTCCGCACACTTCCCTGCGAGGTCAACTACAAAACTAGTCACTTGGGTGGGTCGGTTCTTCCATACTAACTTCCCTACAATCATCTGAAAGGTGAGGCACACTACACCACTCTATATAGAAGCTACCTTGTAGCCTCACATTCCTTTCTGGACATCTCCATAAGTGTCCTTGATCCTTTGTGCGAGAGCGCGGTCCATGGCTTTTCCAGGATAGAAATCCTGTGGGTCAGGTCCTTGCATACTCAACCTTGTGATCCGATGGATCAACTTGTGATATGACGGTTTAACCACAAATATACGCCATGGTAACAAGACAAAAACAACTTGACGCATGCATTTACCTCTTGGTGTCTTCTGAAATGGGGAATCTTCATGAGGTTTAGCAGGGTGGACTGCGTGAGGTCATGGGTCCATTGTTGAGGGACGATCTTTGAATTCTTCCCTTTAATTCTAGTCAAGTAATTATGTGGGGCTAACATGGTGTAGAATTTGTGATCTTCGAGGTTGAATTCGCTAAACTTCAACGCTGTGATCTTATCTTGGTCTGTGCGAACTGCGCGTATACCCTTCAGGAGGTATGCAGTAACCAAGGCGTACTCAAAATCTCTAGGTACACTATCTTGATTTACTACACCACTCAAAGGTGGTATATAGGTGGGGAAGATAGTCAGGATCAATTTAGCATTCACTCAGTCATCCCTGTGCTTAGTTCACTTCTCATCGGATGTCCGGGATGGTCCTGCTCGTCGAGCAATGGATGGAGAATATGGACGTCCTCTCGTGGATGATTCTTGTATACCTGTAGACATCGACATGACTCTTTCAGTCATCTAGTCGATCAAAACTTCCTCAACAACTTTTTCTGTAGCGCTAAACTCGTCCGACATACATGCTCAGGGTTAACAATCTCAGGTTTGGGGGGGGGGTAGATTAGGAACAGTAACGAGAGAGAGAAGAAGCATGATGATCAATTTATAAACTCAACTTAGTCTGCAGAGTCAAATTCTCAATTGGAAAAAGTGTTCTTGGTGCATGGCACGGTGGGATAAATAGGTAACTCAACAACGGGTCGCTTGCAATGGGTATGAGGCCTTCATTAACTCCATTCTATCTGTTATTACATGGTCCCAATGGTCGGATGGCGAGATGGCTGGCCATAAATGGATTTTTATCTGTTAGTGTCAGAAGTCACTCCTGGATTGCGGCAGGAGCAGATCCCGATGCCCATCAATTTTATGTCACGATTGGTATAAAAAAGGGTGATCGATTGGGAGTAAACTCAATACAATATTGTTATAACTCAGAATTCTGGACTGAGGCTGTGCATGGACAGGTGAGGTCTTAATCTAACTTCAGTCAGTAGGTTGCAGTAAGGGTGAGCAAAAGGAAGGCATCTGTGAGAAAGTGCAAAGGTCTGCTGTGAGCATCAAGCTTCCAACAACCCAAAGGGGAAGGATTTAAACACAAGAACATTGAAAGAAATCTTGACAACGTTACAATAAAACCTTTATATAACATTGTCAGAATGCTTCATGTGAATTAGTCAATCATAATCTCTTTCAACACTAGATGGAAACTAGATGGAAAAAGAAGCTAACTGTCATTAGACTAGAAGTTTCACATATAGATACATAACCAGGGAAAACCAATGCTTCATTAAAACTATACAATAGGGAGCTTAGCTCTACCAACGATCCCTACAAAAATGGAAAAAATACCTTCATATACTTGGAGAAAAACCCAACAGAAGCTTCGAGTTACTTCATTGAAGGCATTACATCTACATGTTTACGGGCAGACTGTGCATGCAGTCTCTGTACCATCGTGCACTTCAGTTAGACACCACCATGCTCCAGAACGGGCCTGGAAGGAGTTGACAAACTGATAGTCCTCTCCTGAGCTTTCTATTTATGGTGGAAATGATGTCCACCCACCATCAACTGCTTCAATAAATGCGTCCTTGGGATCGAAAACGATCCCAATCAACTCTGTATCTATGGGACGTGGAGGCCTTCTCATGCTGCCACCTAGATCTGCTAAATGAATTCATGGTAATACATGGAGGTAGAAGTGAAGATTGGGGCACCTGACGGGAAGCGACGGATGAGTGGTGACCAGGCAGGGGTGATTTGGCATACTAGGTGTGGAAGTGAGATGAGAAGAGGCCAGTGGATGGATGTGGCAGATCTTGTGGGGGCCATGAAGATACGGTGGTAGGATGTGATTTGTCGAGGGAGAACACGTCTCCTATGATGGGACAATGTGATAGGGAGAGGGACAGGTGTGGGAAGACAAGAGGGAGTGAAATGAAAAATGATATTCCATGAGGGTGATTGGAAGGCAAGTGTGTCATAATGAGACAAGGGGGGAAACGAGTGATGTGACTAGTGGACAGGAGGCCTAGTGGAAAAAAGGTGGCAAGATGAGGGGGGGCGATGCAAGGAGGAGGTGCCACGATAACAAAGGGGCCCACACTAGAAAACCACCCATATCGGACCCCCCCTACCATTAAAGGTAGAATGATGGGGGGGGGGGATCCAGAATGGGACCTCAACCGTAGATCTGGGTGCGGCTCGCCTGACCCTCCAGATCTGCGCACTGGAAAACTGTCATATCGGACCCCCCCCACCCATTAAAGGTAGAACGATGGGGGGGTCCGGAATTGAATCTAGATGGAAGATCTGGGCACACATATTCTGACCACCCAGATCTGTGTGCTGCATAATCCAGAGCACTTATGCGCACCTGACTTAGGATAAGTGGGTTTTTGACCCATTCTTTGCCACTTTTTCGCCGAAGGGGACACTTCATAGGAAAAAACCTCGCATAAAAGATTATGTGCTAACATTAGGCTCCATGGGGGATGGCTTGCTACCTGTGAGATGCCAAGAACTATTTTGTAGATTCAGTGCCTTGCTATTGGGCTATGGAGTCATTATTAAAAATGAAAAATAAACTGAAAAGAAATATTTACAAACATAGAGGAGCCATGTGTGGCTCAAAAGCAACATTTCTTCAGAAGAAAATTCCCATTAACAAGGCCATTGAAAACTTTCTCACCCTCCAAATCCTGCAACCTGTAGGTATTATTTGAAAACACTGCAGGGACCTTGAAGGGCCCAATCCAGAGGGCTTCAAACTTGCCATGTTTTCCCTTGTCCTGCTTGGGAGCATCCCATTTTAATACCAGATCTCCTAGTTGAAAATCCTCTTTCTTGACCCTCCTGTCAAAGACCTGCTTGATATTTTGCTAATGATTATGAGCTCTGTTCATTACCTACTCCCTGGTCTGCTGCACTTCCACCATTTGATGGATTCTTATGACTATATGATTTGGCTCTGCTTCATAATCTTGAAAGAATTTTGCTACAGGTAGAGCCAACTGAGTGGGAAAAACAACTTCTATCCCATAAACAAGTTGAAAAGGGGAGGTGCCCAGGGATTTCTTTGTTGTCACTCGGTCAGCCCACAGAGCGAATTTGAGTTTTGAGTCCCAGGCCTTCTTATTATCTTCCAACAATATCTTAATGAGCTTAATGATGCTTTTATTGGAAGACTTTACCAGTCCATTTACTTGTGGATAATAGGGAGTGGAATGAACCAGTGAAATCTCAAACTACTCATAGAACCTCACTAGAGTCTCAGACCTGAAAGATGCAGCATTATCAGTGACAATTCTGCTGGGGTATCCAAACCTTGCTATGATATCCTCCAGGAAGCTGATGATAATTTTGTGTGAAGAACTCTTGGTGGGGATAGCTTCTATCCACTTGGTAAAATAGTCAGTTGCAGTCAAGATCCATCTGTGCTAGCCGCTTGAGGAAGGATGAATCTCTCCAATGAAGTCTAAACCCCATTGCTAAAAGGGTGTTGTAGCTACTATATGTTTTAGTGGCAGATATTTGAGCTGCTTATTTCCTGAGAATATTTGGCATTTGATGCAGGCTCTCACCTCTCTGTAGACATCTGTGAATAAGGTGGACCAGTAGTACCCAATCCTAAAGATATTGTGGGCTGTGGTCTTCCAAAAGTGGTGTCCCCCACAGGGGCAGCTATGGAAATAAAATGTCACTTTCTGGGCCTCATGTGGGTTCAAACACCTCAAAAACACCCCTAGAGGGTCTCTCTAGTACAATACTTGGTCAATAAGGAAATATTTGACTGCTTTGAGATTTGAATATCTTGCCTTACTCTTTGCCATTTTATAAGGGGGATTTAATTCTAGCAGAAAATATATGATATCTCTATACCAAGTGCACTCTGCTAGTGGAGGACTGTCTTGAGGATTGCCATCATACAATTCAACCTGTTGATTTCCTGAGAAACCATCGATGAATTTAACCCCCAAGGCTTTGAAATTTGATTCATCCAATAGCTTGGCTAAGCCCTATCCTTTAACCAACTTGGTTGGCTTAATCTCCAGGTGAAACTCAAGGATATTGGCAATCCACTTGCTTCTTTTCCCGTCTATGTCAAGCTGAATGAGAATGTCCTTCACAGAAGCTGAAGGAACATATGCAATGATTTTTGAATGAAGAACATAGACTCCGAATGCTTTAAGGGCCTTGACCAAGGCATAGGATTACTTCTCCATGATGTCATATTTGACCTATGCATCTCTTAATGCCCTACTGAAAAACAAAATGGGTTGCTCCATCCCTTCAACATTCTTCTGTAATAGAAAGGCTGCTACTGTATCAAAAGAAGAAAAATAAAAAATTAGGAAATCCTTTGAATAATCAGGACTGATCAGCACAGGTGCCTCAATCAAAGCCTTTTTTATTTGGAAAAATGATTCCCTGGGTTCAATAGTCCATTTTAATTTATTTTCCTTCCTGAGCATGGCAGTGATATGCTTTACTAATTCAACAAAGTTTGAAATGAACCTCTTTAGAAAATTAATTTTGCCCAGGAAAGACTGGACCTCTTTCTTGGATCTGGGAAGTGACAGGTTTTGAATTGCCTCCACCCTGCTGGGATCAATTCTCACTCCCTCTTCTGATACTATATGGCCTAACAACTTCCCCTCCTCCATAGCAAACACATATTTCTTGGGGTTTAAGGAAATGCCAAACCTTCTGCATTTCGATAAAACCTTCCTTAAGTGACAACAATGCTCTTTATCAGATCTGGAGAAGACAGTGATGTCATCCAGATAGATCACCACAAACTGATATTTCTCCCCAATGAAGGCTATTTCCATGGCTCACTAAAATGTTTCTCCTGCATTCATCAATCCAAAAGGAATTTTGGCATACATGAATGTGCCCCAAGGAGTGGTGAAGGCAATTTTTTCTCTATCCTTTGGTAGGACTGATATCTGATTGTAGCCAGAAAAGCCATCAATCATGGATATCCTAGATGCACCAATTACCCTCTGCAATATGTGCTCGATCTTAGGTAGGGGGTAATTTTCCTTTCTTGAGATCCTGTTTAGGTTCCTGAAATCAACACAAAGTCTGATTTCTCCACTCTTCTTCCTTACTGGCACCAGATTAGCCACCCACTCAGAATATCTCAAAGGGACTATGATTTGAGAATCCAACAACTTCTTTACTTCTTTCTCCATGACAAGCAACAACATCGTATTAATCTGTCTTAGCTTCTTCCTGAATGGCTTAGCCTCTTCCTTCAGTGGGATCATATGTTCCATGACAACTGTGTCATATGTCTTGAGGTCTTCATAGGTCCAGGTGAACACATCAACAAATTCTTTTAATAACTCAACATACTTGGCTCTCTACCCCTTTGATAGGATGCTTGACAACTTGATGAACTTAGGATCCTCCTCTATGCCATTATTGCATTTAGTTACATCAACATCCCCATTTAAAACCTCACCCTTCACTGCCACATCATTCCCATAGAACAATCTTTATAAAGGAACTAGTCCCTTTGGAATGTGATTGCTAGGCAACTGAACAATACGATAATTAGCAATTTTGTTTAAAAATACCTTAGGGTGTAAATCACCTTCGGGATCAGGATCTTGATCAATGTGAAATGCAGAGAATTCATCAACAGACTCAAGAAATTTTCTAATTTCAAGATCATCCTCGAACACCTTCCAATGCCTGATATTGTCCGGCACAGATGGCCTATATCTTATCTCAACATCATATTTGATCCTAGGTGGCATAGGTATCCTAAACTGGCTAGCTGAGACAACTAGGGAATCAACCAAAGTATTTTCTTCTCTTGGAATAAAAGAAATGTTGAAAGCTAAGAAGAAATTATCAATTAGGTCCCACACCTCATTTTTTTAATTTATGAATTGAGGATGTTTAGCCCAATAAGTATTTCTGACCTACTGGACTATCAACTCAACATCTGTGAACACTGCTATGTCTTTAATTCCCATCTCTTTTGTAGCCTTTAAACCTAAAACAAGAGCTTCATATTCTGCCACATTATTGGTGGTTTCAAACTCTAGCTTGTATGACAGAGATATGGTTTCCTGACAAGGCGATACAAAAACCACTCCTGCACCAACACCTTCACTAGAAGAGGCTCCATTGAAGAACATCTTCCACACAGAGGTATTTGGAGGAGGTATTTCCTGCTCAGACAAGGTATGCTTTCTGATTTCAAGAGGGACTTCATGAGCATCAGTGAGATGTAACAAACTAGACCCCAAATCTGTGTCAAGTGCATAGATAGGATGGTTAGTGGGGTCTTCTTYGTCACTGACAATGTAGGSCAACTGAGCTTCTCTGTACAATATTCTGTGTTCCCCTCCAAATAATGGAATGGTGGCATATGTGATGTCCATCTATAATTTTCCTCCAAGCTTTCTAATCCAGGATATTGACAACAACATGCCAAACTTGGGGGGAACATCAGCTACTACAATGTCCATGACCACACTTTTCATTGGAAACTGAAATAAGGACACCACCAGGTATTTGATGACTCCAAGAAGTTGCACCATCCTTGAATCAAAAGAGTACAAATCATGATAGGCCTTGGTTACTTCCAGTCCTAATTCTTCCATGACTATTTTGAGCATGAGGTTGTGGGAAGCCCCTGAATCCATTAGGCAATTATGCATCACCTTATTGTGTATGTTCAGGGATGTGTATAAGGGAGAGGATGAATCATCTCTGTCTTCTACCATGGGACCTAGGATGACTGCTAGCTTTTCATCTTGGATATTTATTGAGTCTGTGGTAAGCTGAGGTGGCTCGGACAACAACAGTTTGGAGAGGGACCTTTTGAAATCTTCATTTTTAACTAGTTCCGAGAAGGGTACAAGAATTCTATTTTTTTGAATTTTGTTCTCGAAACTAAAGGAGGAAGGAGGCTTAGGAATTTACCTTATCTCAGGGACAAGATCTTTGGCTGTTGGCGAAATATTATGAGTTTTCTTTTCCTGGGTAATTACTGTTGTAGGCTTAGCATGCCTTTCTTCTATGAGAGGCTGATCAAGGATATCAAACTTCCCTTCATTATTCTTCGACCTGAGGTTGTATCCATTAGGATTGTTGTCCTTGGCCTTCCCCCCCTTACTTAGTTCATTGATTTGACTGTTCATGAGAGACTCTTTGTATGCTGCTTGAGTTAAATGTGGAAAAGGGGAGGTGTCTTCAATATAATTAATTTCAGGAACAAGATCATCTGTCTCCTCTCTTTCCTCATCAACAACAAGGTTATTTTGGAGAGGATTTTGAATTATCTGATCGTCTCTATCTCTGTTCCTCTGTTCCCTTGGAAAAATATGTGGAACATTGTTGTTTGGCCTCCTGAAATTTCCTCTGTTATCAACTTTCTGAGGATTTCTATAAGTTTGTTTTCCCTCCTCTTTCATTTTCTCCATATTTGAAGACAGAGTCTTTAACATCTTTGTCAACTCATCCATTTGAGAGTAAGCTATAGAAGAATCAGATGTGGAGGCTTCAGATCTCTTTTTGGGTGTGTCTCTATCAAATTTATTTCCGAGTCAATCAACAACCAATATATTTGACTCAAATTCCACAACTGAGTCCTGCATGTGAGCCAGGGAAGTGGCTCATCTCTCCCTCAATAAAAGGTAGAAATCTCGGTCAGAAGTGATGGCATAAGTAATTTTGGCTGAAGCTTCTGAGTGCTTTATCTCAGCATGGATCTTATTGTACATCTTATTGAACCTCTTGGAGAAGTCAGAGACAGACTCTCCTTCCTTTCTCTTCAAAGATCAAAACTCTGTCATGTAATACATGAAGTCTCTCTTATCTCCCCACTGTCTCAAGAAGGAATTATCCAAAACCTCTATCCCATCGATGGATCTAGGAGGTAGGGACCTAAACCACTTCCCAGCCTCACCTTCAAGGCTATGAACACAAATCCTCATCCATACGTCTGCATGCATGATGAAATGATGGTCTATGAAACTGTAAAAGGATTCAAAGTGTTGTTCTGCAGTTATATCTCCTTTGCCTGTAAACTTGGGCAACTTCTTGAGGTATCCATTTTCTGGAAGGACATTGAGTGGCTGAGGCAATACAAGGGGAGCATACCTAGCAGCTATAATGGCCTCCATCCTGGTCATGGGGGGATTTTCTCCTGCCATAGGGAATTTAGGTGGAGGAGGACTAGGAGGAGAAGGGGTTGGAATAGGGGATGATGGAACTGAACTCCTAGGTGGAAAGGGAAACAATAGAGGATTTTGAGGAGAGGTTACATGACTGGAGTTGGCATTGGCTTCCCTCTTTGTAGTAGCAGGAACAATAATAAGAGGAGGGGTGGTAAAGTTAGAAGTAGGGAAATGTTCTATGGTCCTATACCTAGGCTAAGGTACAACTTCAGGGGAGAAAGGAGTGACAAGGATTTCACCTCCCAATCCCAGACCAGGAGGGGAAAACTCAACAGGAACACTCCCGAAATTTAGAGTTCTAGAAACTCCAGCAGAAAGTATGACAGGGAAATGAGAAGCAAAGAATGGATTTTCTAGAGATGGAGATGGGGAATTATCAGAAATACCTGGTTCAACAATAGAAGCTATTTCTCTGTGGGCCTTTCCCTTTCTGATAATCTTTTCTAGATCTGCTTCAGGTGTCACCAAGGGCATCTGTGGAGTAGACCTCATGTGTTTGCCTCTAGAATCCATGAATGAAACAACAGGTTTGCCTCAGTGGGGTCATCACAATGGAATCTCCAGGTGCATAGTAGCAATCTTCAAGGGCTCTGATGCCTGATGCACTTTCAGAATCAAAGACTCAATGCCGTTCAGTTCTGGGGAAAATATTCAACTTCATCCCCGACAACGACGCCATAAATGTTAGTGTCAAAAGTCACTCCTGGATTGCAGCAGGAGTAGATCCCGATGCCCATCAGTTTTATGTCACGATTGGTATAAAAAAGGGTGATTGAATGGGAGTAAACTCAATACAATATCATTTTAACTTAGAATTCTGGACTGAGGCTATGCATGGACAGGTGAGGTCTTAATATAACTTTAGTCAGTAGGTTGCAGTAAGGGTGAGTAGAAGGAGGACATCTGTGAGAAAGTGAAAAGGTGTGCTGTGAGCATCGAGCTTCCATCTGTAAGAACATTGAAAGAAATCGTGATAACGTTACAATAAAACCTTTATATAACACTTTCACAATGCTTCATGTGACTCAATCAATCATAAACTCTTTCAACACTAGATGGAAACCAGATGGAAAAAGAAGATGACTATCATTATACTAGAAATTTCACATATAGATAGATAACCAGGGAAAACCAGTGCTTCATTAAAACTATACAGTAGGGATCTTAGCTCTACCAATGATCCCTACAAAAATGGAAAAAATTCCTTCATATACTTGGAGCAAAACCTAGCAGAAGCTTCGAGTTACTGCATTGAAGGCTTTACGTCTGCATGTTTATTGGCAGACTGTACATGTAGTCTCTATACCATCGTGCACTTTGGTTAGACACCACTGTGCTCCATAAAAGGTCTCCAAGGAGTTGACAAACTGACAGTCCTCTCTTGGGATTTCTATTTATGGTGGAAATGATGTACACCTACCATAAACTACTTCAATAAATACTTCCTTGGGATCGGAAACAACCTGAGTCAACTCTGTATCTTTGGGATGTGGAGGCCTTCTCATGCTGCCACCTAGATATGATAAACGACTTCATGGTAAGACATGGAGGCAGACGTGAAGACTAGGGCACCTGACGGGAAGTGATAGATGAGCAGTGACCAAGCAGGGGTGATTTGGCATACTAGGTGTGGAAATGAGACGAGAAGAGGCCAGTGGACGGATGTGGCAGATCTTGTGGGGGACATGGAGATATGGTGGTGGGATGTGATTTTTCGAGGGAGAACACGTCTCCTATGATGGGATGAAGTGATAGGGAGAGGGACAAGTGTGGGAAGACAAGAGGGAGCGAAATAAAAAATGATATGCCACGAGGGTGAGTGGAAGGTAAGTGTGTCATAACGAGACAAGGGGGGAAACGAGTGATGTGACTGGTGGACAAGAGGCCTAGTAGAACACAGGTGGCAAGAGGAGGGGGGGATATGCAAGGAGGAGGCGCCACGATAAAAAAGGGGCCCACACTAGAAAACCTCCCATATCAACCCCCCCCCCCCCC
>ML787815.1:1041685-1054788 GCA_009831015.1 Picea engelmannii | reverse complement strand
ATATGTTTATATGGTTGTAGTCTTAAAAACACCCAATCTCCTACTTCAAAACTTCTTGCACTACGATTCTAATCTACTTGTAGTTTCATGCGATTCTGTGCCATGGTCAAGTTTTCCTTTAAGATTTGGAGAACTTTTTGTTGATGCTCGATGTGATATTCCACTGCTTGAACCTTAGATTTTTCTTTTAGCGAAGAAATGATGGAAGGAGGGTGGTATCCACAGAGTGCCATAAATGGTGTCATTTTTGTTGTAGTATGAAAGGAAGTGTTATACCACCATTCTGCCAAGGGTAACCATTTGAAACATTGTGTTTGTTTATCAGAGACAAAGAAACAAAGGTATCCTTCCAGACATTTGTTCACTATCTCAGTTTATCCATCATATTGAGGATGATAGGATGATCTATGATCCAATTGAGTACCCAAACAAGAAAATAATTCTGTCCAAAAATTTCCAGTGAAGATGGGATCTCTGTCACTTACAATAATCTTTGGGCTTCCATGTATCTTTTTTTTACTATCTCCATGAATTCATTGGCAACTATACTGGCTTTGAAGGGATGAGAGAGTGCACAAAAGTGTGCATACTTTGTCATTCTATCAACAATCACTATGATGACACTCTTTCCTTCAAATTTCGGTAACCCTGTGATGAAATCCATGGAAACCTCCTCCCAACGCTAACTTGGGATGGATAATGGTTGTAAAAGACCTATGGTCTTAATTATTTCCACCTTATTTTGTTGGAAAAACAAACATTCTTCCACAAACATTTGAGCATCAGTTTTGAGTCCATCCCAAAAACATTCCTTCTTGACCCTATGGTAGGTTTTCAAAAATCCCCAGTGCCCTCCTACTGGAGAGGTGTGCTATTCCAATAGTACCTTTTGTTTGAGTTGGGAGTTCTTACATAAATATAAGCGATCTTTGTACCATACTGAATCATTTTTTCATGTAAATGTATTTGATGCACTGGAATCTTGATGCAACATTTGAATGAGAGTCCACACATTTTCGTCATTATTCCATTCATCCCTTGCTTCTATTATCCAATCAGGTTTTCTCTATGATCGAGATAACATAGAGAAATGCCTCAACATCTTCATCCTTTCTTGAGAATGCATCTTCCACAACAATTTCTTCCCTTTATTTATAGATGATTTCAAAATCATAACCCAATATATTGGTCACCCATTTTGTTGTTCTTTTGATCATAGTCTTTGTTCCAAGAAGTATTTAAGACTATCATGATCTGTTTTGACCTTGAAGGGCCTACCTATTAGGTAAGGGCGCCATTTCTTCAATGCATGTAGTATTTCCACCATTTCCTTCTCACAAATGGGTTTGTGTAAGTCCTTTACCTTGGCCGACCAACTTTCAAAAGCAAGGGACCTTCCTTCCATGAATGATTTTAAGGATGAAAATTTATATTAAAATGTAGAAACATGGGCTAATATTACTAGTCCTTAATACACAAAATGTAAAATGTTTGGCGATAGTTTTGTAAAAATATTCAAATTTCTAAGGACTTTATATAGTTTCCATAAAATTTTGGCGATTTTTAAGGTAAAATAATTTTATTCTATGGAATTTGGGCGAATCGTTTTTAGAAAAAATGGAAATTAATGAATCTTTTTTGGGGAAAAACCATGGAAAATTAGCCCATTCGCGAAATTTAGCCCCTAAAACCATGGAAAGTTCCTTCTTGCATTAGAACAACACCAATTCCATTTCCCGAGGCATCACATTCCATAATAAAGGTTTTTGTAAAGTCTGGTGTGGTCAAGAAAGGAGCTTTGGACATCACGTCTTTAAGTTGTTCAAATGCTTGATTTTCCTCTAGAGTCCATGAAAATGCATCCTTATTAGTTAATGTCATTAAAGGTGATGTTATTCTTCCATAGTTCCAAACAAACTTGCGGTAGTAACCTATCAAATCCAAAAATCCTCTAAGATTCTTCAATGTTTTTTGAATCGTCCAGTCCATCATGGCCTTAATATTGTAAGGGTCTACCTTGACACCTTCATGAGATACAATATGACCCAAATACTCTACCTCCTTCAACCCAAATAAACATTTGGATGGTTTGGAATATAGTTGTTGCTCTTTTAGTAGTTGTAGCACCTTGTCAACATGTCACACATGATCCTCCCGAGACTTTATATAGATTAGTATATCATCAAAAAATACTAACACAAATTTTTGAAGGAAGGGTTTGAAATTGGAATTCATCAACCCTTGGAATGTGGAAGGTGCATTTGTAAGGCCGAACGACATGACCGAAAATTCATAATGGCCTTCATGAGTTCATAATGCTATTTTTTGGATATCTGCTTCCTTCATTCTAATATGATGATACCTTGAATGGAGATACAACTTTGTGAAATAGATTGCTCCATGTAGTTCATCTAAGAATTCATCAATGACGAGAATGGGAAACCTATCTTTAAAAGTGATCTTGTTGGGCTCTCTATAATCTGGACACATATGCCATGAGCCATCTTTCTTGAGTACCATTACCACCAGTGCAGAGTAAGAACTTTGTCTAGGTCTAATAATGCCAACATATAACCTTTCTTCAACCATGCAACAATGATCTTCAAAATTTCACAATTGATGATACTCTTCACTCGATCAAGCATTCTCTAAAGTTTCATCCTTCTTCAGCTCCTAAGTTCCTATTAAACAATATAAACTTCCTGGCTTATGCTTCACATTCTTACTCATGGAAAAGTAGTTATGGTGACAAAGTGGAGTCATGAGTAATAGATTAGATATGTTCTAATATGGTAAGCTTAATGTAAAATATATCTCAACTTTATATTCCTCTACATGTATGTTTTATTCTAGTACTCAATTGTGTGTGTCCTGTACCTTTTATTTTGATTTCTTGTTTGAGTTAAATTATGAATTCATAAAGTATACCTATTGTGTTTGATCTGTATAATTGTTAGATATTTTGAGTAAATTGTGAATGGGATTGTATTAGTGTAAGTTTGATAAATATGGTGTACCAGATCTTTGGTAGTTTTACTTAGTTTCATAAACAGTGGTTTGTGTTGAGATAGTTGTAAAGATTTATAAAATTTTACATTCCTGAAACTGTGTTCTTTATAACGATTTTCATAATTTATTTTGAAATTTCAAGTGTGTTAATATAGGAAGTTAGGAACAATTAATATACCATAATTCACCCTACATGGACTATTAAATAGAGAATCCTAATACACCTAGTGTTTCCTGTGCAGGGACAAATAGTTTCTTCCAGAATTGATTAAGTTATGAGTGATTTCCTTTTGAATATTGTGTGCAGAAAATTGATTACAGTTTACTGTTGAAATTAGTTTCTATAGGAGGAAATATCTAAGTTAATCTCTTCATTTCATGAGCCTCTAATGAACATATTTGTCACCTAGAAAAGAACCTTTTGATTCATTGTTTGCTTGAGAAGTTTTGTTATCAGTTTTCTCTTCTAAGTTTGGAGTTGTATTGTTGAAGTCTGCCCAGATTTGATTGCTAGTTGTTGTTAAGAGTAGAAGCTATAGATAAATAATTCAAAGTCCATATTTCCACTTCATGAGCTTGTAAATGGGCAAGGCATTATCTGAGTAAAATCTTTTGTTCACATGATTGCAAGTTTTTCTTTCTAATTTATGAATTGTGTGAAGAGTGTTATCTTTGAAGTGTGAAAACAGAGTATTGGTTTTTATATGGTTTTCTTGATTGAACTATACTCATCAGACATAGGAACCTATCTTTATCGGAACATATAGTGCATCAAATCTACTGATTACAAATCCCGGTTGATAATTTATGTTTGGTAATATATTATGCAAATAATTGCACCAACATTCTCTGTAACTGAACCCTTTTGCTTGAGATTTATCAATTGGCTAAAGAAGGTATTACTCCTTGTATCCTCATAGTGTGCTATAATTTCTTCCGTGAAAATTGACCAAGTGACGAGTGATTTTCAAGAACAAAGCCATCGATACCACTCAAATTGATTGGGTTCTAAATATAAAGAAGTAATTCATACCTTTTGTGTATGTGGCACATCATGTAGATCAAAGAATTGCTCCATCTGAAGTATCCATGTGATTGGGTCCTTGCCATAAAAATTCCTCGTGTCCATCTTAGGAAAGTGGTTGGTCTTCAACCCAAAGTTATATTTTCTCCATTCTTGATTCATCTTCCTTGTGTACTCATCATGAATTTCATGGGATACTTTTTCACTTTTAGATGTCCTCTCTATTAGGAAAATTTTCAATCCTTCCATTATCTCCATTTTTAAACCATCCATCATCCCTTGTAATTCATCTTTTGTTACTGTCTTCTTTTGTAAATCATTTATGTCCCTATGCATTTCTTTACCTTCATCAAGAGTCCAAGTAGGAATGTATGGAGGTTTATTTGGTGTAGAAGTTCCCTTTTTTGGTGGCATGTTAGACAAGTATCACTTTTAAACCTTGATTTCAAGGTGGTTCTGCTAGACGATCTTTCTTCTGCTGTATCTCCAAAATTTCTGCCCTTCTTGGTATGATTTTTTTTTTTTTTTTAGTTCTATGATATTTCTTCTCTGCAATGCCATAGGTCTGATCAAAATTGGATGTGCCAAGTGGAAGTTATTGTATCTTCCCCATAGCTTGCTGATTTTTTTTTCCTTATAGGAGAGTGTACTTGTAAAGCATGTCAAGATTACAATATATGATATTTGATTCTAAAATGTGTACATGAAATAATAGATACTGTCTAATGTCTAATGCAACTGGTCTCACTTAATTTGGATACTCACTGAAGAAGATATCACTTTTTTACCCGGAAGACCTGTTTGAGACTAGTTAATATGACTAGTCACATACCCTATCTTGCACAGGGTGTATTGAAAAAAGTAGGATGAACTAGAAGCTGATATTTTTATCACATATACCTTGATAATGTCTTTGAATATCGTCTAAATTTTAGGGTTTGAAATGTTACAGAAAAAATTTCATAGCAAACATTCCGCAATAACTAAATTCAGGATGATTCCAGAACCCTATCTTACACATGCTATATCTCCAAAAGTGTAAGGCCTCAGGGGCTGAAATTTTAACCCAACGTACCTTGATACATCTAATAAATATCCTCCAAGGGGTTTGTTCTGCAATGTTGTATAAAAAAAATTATAGTGAAAATTCCAGGTGTCTCAAATGTAGCAACAAAACCCCAAGGCCTTGAGCTCTGATACCAAATATTAAGAACCAAATATCAAGATAGCATAGAAAAACCTCAGAATAAGTACTCAACGCATTGAAAAAGAGATAATTTCATACAATAAGACTCTTCAAGGGGGAAGCATCCTTATGCAACACATAAATTTCCAAATACAAGATGATTCCAAATGAAAAGGTCTCCTTGGTATATATAGGAGAGTAGGAGGTACAATTACAACTAATGGACCCAAGTCGACATAAATAAAATAACATTACTAATGTAATATTCCCCAATTAAGGGGTGACGCGCCACTTAAATTCAATGACCATCATGTTGATACTCATTGGTAAGGACATACTCTCTGATATTTGTTCAGGTTTACTGATTTGTTGTAGAAATTGACTTTTGAGATCTGGATGACATTCCCTATAAACCCTAATCATATTTTCTTCATTGAATGAATCATAATTAATGGAAAAATTTTCTGGTATATTGAGTGAATCTCAAAATGACAGACTATCTATTCTACACAGGACTTGAGACCCCTGTTTATTGACAATTACCCTTTCTACATGGGAATATTGCTCAACGCACCAACCTATGAATTCAGGAAATGGGAAAGAAAGCTCGACAACATATGGGACAATGGAGGCCTGGACTGCTTCTAAAAATGGAATACTCTTTCCCTTTATATCATCCAAGTTGCTTCGAGACACATAAATGGGGGAAATAGTGATATCATAATAAAATGCATCAACATCTCTATCAATTAGGGCTTCCTCATTACCTTAAGGATATTTCTCTGCTACTGACAATAATATGGGATCCATGGCGACGAGATAAATAACTGGAGGTGAATTGTAATGGTGAAAAGTTGGGCTGCAACATAAAATGACGGTCGTGACAGTGTTCCAACAGTTCTCGTGTTTGAAAATAACAAATAATAAAAATGTCACATCGACACTTTATACTTTTCAATTTGCGGAGATGTGAATCGACGGCCTTGGAACAACCCACTTATCATTCCACAATCAACCAGATGATGCACGCACCCCTCAATGGAAACCACGGTTTGGATTGCGGGACCACCCTTAAGAATGATCCCCTGTACAAATTCAAACTCCACAATACTTCTTGGTTGTCGATTTTGATGGATCGTGATCAAAGTTATTTCAGGCCCGATCTGATTAATTTCTTTGCCAAATTTAACTTCTTTGTGCCATTTTTAACCTTCCTATCAATTTGTCATGCCTCCAAATTGTTTAGCACCTTTGCTAATTTTAGAACCCTGACCCTAGGAAATATAATTTTTTATTGGTGATTAACACACTTGAAGACAAAGAACATTCTAATCGAGTATAATTTTTTATGGGAACATTTTGTAGAGAAGAACATTCGAGTTGAGTATGTTGGGACCAAATAACAAATTGGAGACATCTTTACAAAACCGCTTCCAAGGAAATTTTTTGAGTATCTTCGCCAGAATCTTGGCATAGTTTATTCCCCAAAATGAATTTTGAATGCTATTCTTATATGTCTTAGATTTACATAAGGAAGCACCATAAAGAGTCCAATTCAATTTTGGGGGGGAATTTTCAGGGAGAGTTTAGTAAGGGGAGAAACCCTAGGGATAGTTCAGTCAGGAGGAGTAGGCTCGACGAGAAGTTACCATTTCCATTGATGTCAAAGGGGGAGAGATTCATCATATGCATGGAGAGAGAGTTAGATGCTTGGAGAGAGAGAACATAGGCATGTTTCCAAGGGGAGCGATGGTCACATAGGGAACATGATCAATATGATTTCAGTGTTGCATCAAAGTGTTTCCACCAATGCCAAAGGGGGATATTTTTTATTAATTGGGTTGGTTGTCATTGATGTCAACCCTTGAAGCAAGTCTAGTAGAAAATTCCAATATCCCCAGTAGTATGGTTAAGGAACCCAAGTTTGTTTGATGTATAAAGACATGAATTTCAATGAATATGTAAGTAAGACTATTATAGATGGATAGTACATGTCGTTCTGTTTCCATTGATGCGTCATTCTATTTCCAGTGATAAGTGGTACGTCACATAAATCCTCACAGTTAGGGAGTTATGGATTTGTGAAGTTGGATAACCCTCATGAGTTATCTAGAATCCCATAGAAGGTGAAATGATAAAAAAATGATCTAGAGAAGGTTAAGAAAAACTCGGAACTCACAGAGGAAACTCATGACGCTCATAATGGCTTCAATAGATAGAGAAAGGGAAAAATTTCAAAGTTTCCAAAACTCAGTGAAAATGACATGATCGTGAAGAGCACGTCACCAGATTTGTAATGATGCAAACGACTCATCAAACAAAGTTGCATATTGAAAGATATTCACAGCCAAAGTTTGGTCAACCTAGCCCAATCAACAGGGGATGAGTCAACATCCGTACTGCTGATGTCAATATCTGTACGGATGATGTATAAATCCATACAACAAATGTGGAATGAGTAGGAAGGTGACACGTGGAATGCTGACATGGAAACACCATAGGTTTCCACATGTCACCCAGTTTTGGCATTTTTGGGTCGATCTGTGGACCAATCGGATCATGCCATGTGGAATTCCACATAGTCTGTACGTTGACATGGAATGCTAACATGGTAGGTGTAAATGTGGACCAATGAGAATCCACTATGTGGCCCAATTAGAGGCTTCCATGTGGTAGAAAGGAAATGCTCAATGACAACCTGTGAGCAAAAAATTGAAAAAAAAATAGTTTGGTGGGTCCGCCAAATATGGCGGACCACGCCAAACTTAGCCATAGTTAAACGTTTGGTTATGGAGATAGAGCCACCACTAAACTAGCGCAACCAACCATATGTAAATATATATATTATAATAATACAAAGCCCAAAAGGGGGAGTCCCATGGGTTTGACCCCGGGACCTCCTCCCACACATGTGCCTTAACAAATCCGCCCTAACCAACAGGCCACGGGCCACACATTGTAATCAACGTCTGAAAACAATATTAAATGCTGCATCCACCCAACCACCAATGAGAGGCGTGTGTATCGTACAACCATTTGGGCATGAAAAACGATGCAGTCCAATTATTAATGCAGGTTGCAAAGGGCACGAAAACCGAGACATTTATTCTTGGGCCTGGGAGTGCCAGAGTCATATGGAGGTGTGGAGACCATCATTTTTGGGTAATTGGATGCCACGAATTCAGTGGTGTTGTCCATTTTGAGATCTGAGCATTATTTTTGTAGCTTGATTTCAGAATGAGGTATACTTATGTATTTTGCCAAATGTTTTTACCGAGTTAATGAAAGATCCTACCCATTTGAGAGTAGGACCCGAAGATGTAGTCCACTAGGGATGAACTATGTTATGAAGTTTTTGTATTGAGATTTGATGCTCATGTCTCTTCATTTTTGAGATTTTCCTTCTTTAATGGTGCACTTTAATTTATGTTCATTTAATGCAATTATTTATAAGTCACTCAATGAAAAGATCCCAGATCATGTTGGTATCGGAGTAGTCATCTTTGACTTGAATTGTTGAGTGTGAATGCTTACTAGGGCCAAGCATAAGAAAGGTGAAGGAACTCTTAAGACTTTCAATCCTGAAGTTGGCCGTGCATCCCGAAGGAAGAAAATGGAAGAAGAGGACAAGCGTGATGAACAGGAGAAAAACTTTCTGATGCAGGAGCATCTACGACTCATCAAGCGAGCCAGTGCGTGGAGCAGAGAAAGACAGCTGGACAAGCCAACAAACCTCTTTTTGAATTTTACCTTGATAGTTTTTGCGCCAAGCATTAATGTAAAGAGTTAATGAAGCGCACTTTGTATATTGTAAATAGACCTTGAGCCTTTAAGCTCACGTCCTTAGGTAGCTAAGGCATTTAATAGTTTTAATGCTGTAGATAGGAATTCATTGTAGATTTGATAGTTGTAGATTTCGAGAGGGAAAACGGAATATAGGAACCCTCCTTTGTACATTGTATCATCATTATTCATTCAGGAGCAAGAAGCAGAGCAGAGCAGAGAAGTGTATGAAGAACCCCATGTACAGATTGAATTAATAGAAGGAGAGTCTTTGATTCAACTTCATGGTTTGTGCTGTGTCTCTGTGTTAATATTATGCTCATGGTTGTTTGATTTCTATCATGCATTTGCTTTGATATGCTATGTGTGTGATTTCATAGTAGATTCGAAATCTGTGAGAGAGACGAGAATGAGTTTCAATTGTTTCTCTGTTTGAGCCAGGAGATTCCTGCATAGAGTGCAGTGGAATTCCTCCGCATAGAGTGCGTTGAGAAGGCTAAACAGTTAACTCTCATTCTCATTCACCCAGAAGTTGAATTGGGTTGAGGAGCCATGCAGGTGAAGTGCAGGCCGAGGCTGAAGTCTCAGCAGTTAGTCTGAGAAAAGAAGTCAGGGATTTCTGTAGCAGGGAGTGCACAGAACCAGAAAGGACTCAACACTTTGAGAGCTGTTGAGGTCGGGCACATAGCATGCGTGAAAAGTCTCTGAAGGATTCAAATTTATCCAAGATTAGAAGGTATAGTTCCTTCTCGTTATTGTGGGAACAGACTGTGAGAAGACTTAAACAGAGACGGATCTTGAGAGTTGGAGAACAAGGGGAGAATTGACACCCAGGATTCACTGAGAAAGAATTGTGAAATCCCGCTGACCGTTAGATCTGAGAGGAGTTGCGAGGGAGTTAACTCGCAGGCGCACAAAGAATCAAGCCATCACATATCGACATTCGGTGTTTGGTGAGGTAAGAGTTTACTCGTTGAAATCACGAGTCACGATTTCTCGAGTCAACGGGAGTCGTCGATCGGCACGAGACACGTGGCATCAGATCCCAGAGAGTCGAGATTCGACGTTCGGGGTTTCCAGCAGCAAGGAAACTTTGCGTCGTGGATTCACAATCCGCAAAATCCCGATGGTGACGTGGCAGTGTGGGATCGCGAGGTCTAGTGGAGTCCAGGTGGCATTGTATCGGAATATCGGCACCTCGGGGCTCGGGGTTTGGAAAATTAGATGGTTGGCATCGTAGGTAGCGATATCCCGACAGGGAGATCCCCGACGAGTGGGAAGCGTTGACCGTTGACCATCGACATTCGGGGTTCGATGTTTTGAATTGCACGAGAGCGTGCATACAGGGTTCGCGATACCGCGAAGCCCGATTTCCTGAAGTGATTGCCAGGGAGATCAAAAGAGCGTCCTGTGGGTGACAAGAAGTCCCGATACGGGATCCGAAGGGGATTACAACTCTTCGGGGCGGGAAGAAGAAGGTCCTAGTGAGAGCGGCTGCCGCCAAGGACAGGTTGCAATCAAGTGGTATCAGAGCCTGGAAAGGAGTATCTTTGTTTTCTGAAGCAGAAGCAGAGAAGACATAATGCCGCCCAGAAGAGAAAGGCAGTCGCCTGATCGTGAAGATAGGGACGCGCGAAGGAGAGGTAGGCCGGCAGGGAATCCAGATATGGAGCGCCAGATATGAGATCTCAGGGCGAGACTCGAAGAGATGGAGACCACCCAGAGGCGCGGGGTTGGTGCTAGGGAGTTCAACGACTCTGAGGTGGAAGAGGAGGCTGGACACGATGCAGAAGAGGTCACAACAGAGGATGCTTCAACAGAGAGGTTGATCAGAGCCATTTATAGAATGAGCTCGAAGACGAAAATGGACATTTCCGTCTATGAGGGAAGTCTAAATGCAAAAGAGTTGCTGGATTGGATCCGAGCACTCGACACCTACTTCGATTACGAAGATATCGAAGAGGACAAGAAAGTAAGGCACGCTGTCACGAAGTTGAAAGGACATGCGGCCTTATGGTGGGATGAATTGCAGGCTGATAGGCGCTGCAAAGGAAAACAAAAAATCAAAAGCTGGGACAGGATGATCGCTAAGATGAAAGCGAAATTCATCCCCAGGGATTACCAGATCATTCTGTTCAGGCGAATGCAGAACCTGAGACAGAAGTTGATGACGGTGAAAGAGTACACCGAGGAATTCTACAGGCTCAACATTCGAGCTGGTTATCGAGAGAGTGATGACGAAAAGGTGGCGAGATACCTGAATGGTTTAAGGTATGACATTCAGGACGAATTGAGCATGCTGACCATTTGAACAGTTGAGGATGCATACCAGATGGCTCTAAAAGCCGAAGAGAAGATGAGCTGCAAGAAGGGACAGCGAGGGCGAGGCAGAAGTCAACCCAGAGGCAAGGCAATTTCCCAAGAAAGAACTCAGAAGCCCAAGGAGGAATGGCAGAAGCCCCAGGGTAGAGTTGAGAGAGGTGGTACCTCACAACAGAGGTAGCCACAAACTGAACAGAGGCAGCAATATGCTGAGCCGAGGAGGTAGCATACAGAGCAGGGTGGCGGATATGCTGATGTCAATGCTATTCCTCATACCCGAGGTAGAGGAAGAGGCAGAGGAGGAGTTGTCACATGTTTTACATGTGGAAAAGACGTACACAAAGCCATTGACTGTCCAAACAGGAAGCCAGACAGAAGTGAAGCTCACATCACTGAGGCACAGAGGCGTGATGCTGAGACAGAAAATGCAGATAGCGGAAGGTCGCTTGGGATGCATAAGATTCTTTTGACACCTGAGAAAGAGGTGGAAAGCGCAGTGCAGAGGAGCAGACTGTTTAGGACAGCTTGCACAGCCAAGGACCAAAAATGCAAGGTCATAGTTGACAGTGGGAGCACCGATAATCTCGTTTCGACCGAGATGGTGGAAAAGTTAGAGCTAGAAACAACTAGCACCCGAGCCCATATAAAGTCTCGTGGTTACAAAAAGGACACCAGGTAAGTGTGACTAAACAATGCTTAGTTAAATTCAAAATTGGGAATTATCATGATGAGATTTTGTGCGATGTTATTCCCATGGACGTATGTCACATATTGCTGGGTAGACCATGGAAGTATGACAGAAATGTTGTTCATGATGGGAGGATGAACACATACACCTTGGAGAAGGATGGGAGAACACACAGATTACTCCCGATAAAAGATAAAGAAGTGAAGCCGGAAGTAACCAGCACGATACTTCTCATGAGTGGGAAGGAACTTCTCACAGAGATGGAGAAAAACAAAGATCCACAATTCTTTGTTGTCAGGAAACTGAGAATTCAGGAACTGTTGGGAGAGTTCGCTGATATCATCGTGGACGAACTACCTCGTTCGTTGCCACCAATGCGGAGTGTGAGTCATCACATCGATCTCATACCCGGGGCAAGTTTGCCGAATAAGGCAACGTACAGGTTGACACCTCAGGAGAATGAGGAGGTCAAAAGGCAAGTGCAGGATTTGCTGGATAAAGGATTGGTCAGAGAGAGTCTGAGTCCATGTGCTATTCCGACAGTACTGAGTCCGAAGAAGGATGGAGGCTGGAGAATGTGTACAGACTCCAGGGCGATCAATAAGATCACCATCAGGTACAGATTTCCACTACCGAGAATGGATGATCTGATGGATTGCCTCAACGGGGCAAATTATTTTTCAAAGGTTGACCTCAAGAGAAGATATCATCAGATCCGGATGAGAGAGGGAGATGAATGGAAGACAACATTCAAGACAAACGAGGGTTTGTACGAATGGCTGGTCATGCCATTTGGTTTGAAAAACGCACCGAGCACATTTATGAGGCTGATGAATGAAGTCCTGAGGGAATTCATTGGCAAATTTGTGGTCATATATCTGAACGACATACTGATTTTCAGTAAGACAAGGGCTGAACATTTGAGACATTTGGCCATTGTAATGAAGAGGCTATAGCAGGAGAAGCTGCTGATCAATTTGAAGAAGTGTTTGTTCATGCAGACAGAACTCATTTATTTGGGTTTTGTAATCTCGACAAATGAATTGAAGATGGATCCTGAGAAGGTGGACGTAATCAGGAATTGGCCATCG
>ML787815.1:984573-1009233 GCA_009831015.1 Picea engelmannii | reverse complement strand
GTGCATGGTGTATTATGGTGTATTGGTGTAACTCTTATACTATTGTTCATTGCTCATTGGATATATTTGAATGGTTTAAGTATAAGTTGAAAAAGGTTTTAAATTGTACTTGATACTGATTCACCCCCCTCTCAGTATCAACAGTTGAAGCCAGATAATTGGGGAGTTGGAGTTTCCCTCATGTTTTAGCTTGAAAATGTAGGGGGTTAGAGCCTCCTTCTAGTTGCAATTGGAAAATAAAGGAAGTTGGTGATTCCAATGAATATAATTCTTAAAGACATATAAGAAAAATCATTCTGTGGTTTTCTCCCACAACGAGTTTCCACATAAAAATATTGGTGTACTTTGTATGTGTATGATTACTAATTTTTCATGGTTTATTTATTCTGCACTTGTTGAATGATATTGGTAAATTGATCATAAAGATAAAAAACACTTATAAACTGTTATTAAAAAGGATTAAAAATCTCTATTACTTATTCACCCCCCCTCTTAGTAATCCAACAGTACCTGCAAAAGAGTGGTGTACCTGGTCGAGACAAGACAAAATAGAGGTATAGAAGCCCAAAATTCAAGTGAAAAATCAAGTAAAGCATGCTGTCCTATATAGCAGTAGTAAAAAATTATATATACCAAGAAGTAAATGATAACAATGACTACTAAATATGTCACCAAATTCAAGTGAAAGATGCAAGAGATCAATATAGAAATGACTAGTATAATTCTAGTGAAACAAGACAAGACTTTAGCGACAATATAAGGCTGTTAAATTATGTTATCAGTGAGTTTTTATGACAACCAATTGTCTATAGCAAAATATTTCTACATCAAAAAATTCTACTCAAAGAAATTAGAAAAAACATTTCCCAACAGATAGCCAACACCAAAAAGATTAACAATAAAAACTTGTAAGCAAATTTCAATGGTAGATTAGTGAGTAAAGTAAGAGTTTAAGAGTGTTGGCATGTTTACAGGAAGAGTGTGATTGTCATCGATGGAAAGAACAAAAGGCAGAGGAGAAGGCAAGAAATCTTAGGAGGAAGAGCTACAGTGGTCATTGGATCACCGATCCAAAGGAACTTCAACCAAATACACTACAATCGTTGGATCATTCTAAGTGCAAGGACATGATAAGATAGAAAAGAAACACCGAAGATAGATCGAGACATCGATCTAAGAACATGATCGACGAACAACATTTGGTTCATGTCAAAATTTGTGAGGAGGTTACTGTTTGGGAAATCTCACTTCGGGAGAATTGGCAACTTGAAAGTTGAATTACCCGAAGCCCAGAATCTGAAATGAATAAGGACCATCGGATCTGGAGAAAATGAGATGACCATTAGATCAGGGAGAACCATGTCAACAGACCACGTCTACAAGGACATGTGGTAGACCAAGTTGGTAAACCACGTTAGAAGACCATGTCAGCAAGGACACATGGTGCAATAAGATAATGAAAAGTTTCAAGTTGAATCGACATTTCAGGTATGTGAAAATCATGAATCTGAGTGACACGTGGCAGATACTCAGCTTGTGACACATCATCAAGTGACGTAAGTAAGTTATGTCACTCCAGGAGTTTTTCTTTGGGAGTTTTACCACCAGAACTTTCCCAAAGTCCCAAAGTCCCGAATGCCGAAGTCCCGAAGTGGAAATGAAACGTCCGATCTGAAGATCACTTCGAGAGAATTCTCGACTGTTGATCTACTACAGTGGAAGGATAGTGTAAGTGGAAGTATTAACTGACAACAAGTGATATCCACCACTTATGACATACTTAGTAGGTGATTACTCTAGAGGAAAATGGAGGAACGATTAGCCTAAAGTCTCAAAGTCTCAAAAGCTGAAGACCCGAGGGTCAAAGAAGATTCAGGCCATCGATTGCGAGAAGGACGCATGGAAAAAATATGTGCAGTTTGGGGAAAAATAGTCCGAGAGATAGTGAAGGAAGCGAATTTGATATTTGAAATCCCTGAAGCCCGAAGAGCCGAAGGAGTTGAGGACCATCGATCTGTAGGAGGACACATGTCAACAGATCGTGAACTCTGGGTACGAAATAATTCAGAGGAAAGCAGAGAGTGAAAGCATAGAAGCCCCGAAGTGAATCCTAAACATTGATCGAGAAGGGTTCCAATGGCCGTCGATATGGTCTTGGTAGAAAGTTCCGAAGTCCCGAAGCAGAATAGAGCCGTTTATTTGAGGAGGACACATGGCAGGAATCTGTGGACTCCGACTAAAAGTGTTCTCAGAGAGCGTGAAGGTTGAGAATTGAAATCAATGAAGCCCATAGTATCAAAGTAGATCTTGACTATTGATTGAGAAAAGGGACATGCATCAGTGGATTGTCAACTCCGAAATATTGACGTACAGAGGAAAGAAGGGTTTGAGAGTTGAAACTTCTGAAGCCCGGATCACGAAATAAGCTGTAGCCATTGATTTGGAAGGGAGCTATGTGTCAAAAGATCGTGGAGATATAGGATCGCACGTGGAAGGAAGAAAGGAGGAAGATAAAAATTGTTGATCGAGAGGCATCACCAAGGGATTGGAGATCAACGGTCATGTTCAAATGCAGGGTCAGAACATGCTTGGGTCTTAATTTTTCTTGAGCAGGCCGCAATCAAAACCACAGTATCTCCAAAGGCATACATGGAGCTTTGTAGTGAATTGCAAGGAGAAAATTGGGTTTCCCTCAAACTACCTTTGGCCGCGCCCGCAATCACATGGTCAAGTGATAACATCTCCCAAGGTTACATCAACAGAATATAGGGGAAGGAGCTACCGCTTCTAGGCTCCACATCAGAGGTTACGCATTGAAAAGTAAAAAATGCCTCTGCGTGTATAATCCAATGACGCTAATCAAACAGAATCTAATCCAAGGGTTGCTGTTTCAATTGGTGGTTTCTTGATTATTTATGATTCAGTTACACTAACTGAATCATTATTCTTGAGCATTGGAATCATGATTCCTGAGTGTTTTTAAGATTCCTGACTTGAGCGTTGGAGATGCAGAGTGTAACGAATGATGAGAGAAGGAATAAAAGTAAAATGTTGTGACAGAGAGAGGCTACTGTTTCTTTGTAAAGCAAGTTGGATAGTTATTCACACATGTAGAAGGAAATCAAGCGTATGTGAGAAAGTGCATAGGGGAGACATAGCGCATAGAACGAACATGGTGCACAAAGCAGAAAACACAGAAGAACATAAAGTGAAAGAAGATGCGAGAAGGAAGAGACTAATGCAGGCAGAGCATAGCAGTGTAGCAGAACAGTGATGAGACTGGAAATCCATTGATAAATACTGTATCACTGTAATAAATTTAAAAAATAAAAGAGTTATATCTCAGGGTGGTGCTAGGGAGGACTTTTTTTCCTCAGAGTTTCAAGTGGGTGCTTGAACACATGGAGTTGTAGCTTCCATTTGGTTGCATCCAGAAAAAATAGGGTGGTAGGGTGGTGCAAGGGAGAACCATTTATCTCTATTATACAAGTTGGTGCCTATGTGAAATGAAGTTGGTGCTTCCATCTAGTTGGTGCCAGAACACTCAAGGAGTTGGTGCTTCCTTCTAGTGGGTGCTAGAGAAACCAGGGAGTTGGTGCTCCCAGTAAGTTGTATCTTGTAAAATAGAGGTGGTAGCCTCACAAAGAGTTGGTGCTCATAAGAATGATAATGTACAAAACATAAAGACTACTTATCATATTAATAAGAAGAGGTTTTCTCCCTTTATGGTTTTCCTCAGGAATATCTGTCTCTGTATACTTCAAGTGTGTGATTGATGTTGAATACGCTATTGCTTACTTCCCTGAATTATTGTGATCATCATTCATTGTTATGTAATGAGTTTAAAATGGGTATAATTGTTTAAGAACAATAATAAATGATTAACCCCCCCCTCTAAGTTGTTTAACAATTGGTATCCAAGATGGTTCCTTTTATCTAAGGGTAGATTCTAGATCTTAAACATGACTAGACATGAAGGAAATTCAACCAATAAGGCCCCCATATTCAATGGAATTTTTTTTTTCTTCTGGAAAGTTAGGATGAGAACCTACATAATGGATTTAGGTTCATATGTCTGGGATGTGGTAGAGACTGGTTATGCAAAGCCAGTTGTACTAGCGTCTAAGGATGACAAGATAGAATTCAAATCCAACGCTAAGGCTATGAATGCTATTCTGAGTGAGCTTACATAAGCAGAATTTGTAAAAGTTATGCACTTAGAATCTGCCAAAGAAATGTGGGACAAACTCATTAGCAATTATGAAGGTAATGAGAAGGTAAAGGATGCCAAGATTCAAACCTACAGATTACAGTTTGAACAACTAAAATGTTGAAATTACTAAGACAACTGAGAGGGGGGGGTGAATCAGTTGTTACTGTGCTTAAACAATTTTAAGTCTATTGAACCATTTTTAATCTTTCTCCAAGTGACCCATCAATATTATACAACATATGGACAACATAAATAATGAGCATCAGTCACACATAAGATATATACAGAGACAAATTTTCACGAGGAAACCCATAAAGAGAGAAAACCTCTTCTTCTTCGAAATGATAGGAAGTCTTTTAAGTTCTGTACATCATCTATGTTTGAGAACCAACTCAAAGTGAGGCTACTACCTCTGTTTCACAAGCTCCAACTTGTTGAGAGCACCAAATCTTTGGTATCTCTAGCACCCACTAGAAGGAATCACCAAATCCCCGAGTGTTCCAACACTGACTGGATGGAAGCACCTACTTCCACTTATACAGGCACCAACTTGCATACAAAAAACTCTGTGTTTTCCCAAGCACCACCCTGCCACCCTGTTTTCTAGCCACAACTAGATGGAAGCTATAACTCCTAATATTCAAGCATCAACTTGAATATCAGAGGACCACAGTCCTCCCTAGCACCAACCTACCTCCCTATTTATAATTAAAATGATTGAATGACCAACAATGTAGGTTTTTCAATTCTTACCACTTCTCTTCTATCCTGCAATTATTCTATGCTTCTATCTATTCTGCAATTATGCTCTGCTTCAAGTTGTTCTGCAATTTTGCTCTTTCTTTTGTCTATTCAGCATATGTTACTCATCTATGATTTTTATCTCACATTGTGCATATTGTCGGTCTCACACTGTGCATACTGTAATTTTCCCTTTCTTACAATTCATCTCATTTTTCATTCAGAACAACCAGCCATACACAGTCACTGCATCTTTCTTTTATGCACTTCACACAACTTCAGTTACACCTTGAATTCCTAGGACAATAATACTTCAGTGACTTAATAACCAATCATCCAAGAACCATGATTCGGTTCTACTAACTGAATCTCAACTAAACAATTAATCGTAAAGATCAACAATAGCCCTTCGATCAAATTTCCATTTAACATGCATCGTTGGATTAAATCCGCAAGGTATTTCATTTATCCCATATGCCCATTGGCTGTGACCATGGGCCTAATCAAAATGTGTTTCACATTTCACATTTCAACAATCTTGTGTTGAAGGGTCTCGATGCTCCAAGTTGTGATCCCTGAAATGGAGCTTAGCTCCTCTAGCTCCCCCCTCTCACATGACCATCGACGGTGACCACAACCTACACCAAAAGGTGTTTCAAATTTCGTGAACTTATGAAATTCATTAAGCCTGATCAACAATCAAGATCTTCAATGATTCGACGGTCTAGATCTCATCACGATCTCATGTTTCTGGATTCCTGTGATGAAGGGCCTTGACACTCCAAGTTGCAATTCCCGAAATGGAGCTTAGCAATTAGCTCCTTCCCTTAATCCTTCGATGATGTGACCTTGTCTATGACCATAGGCCAGACCTTATTGTGATTTCGCATATCACGAGTTGCAAGGTTAGAGCATTTCCTTCCTTTGAATTTTTAGTCAGCGAAATGTTAATCCCTCGCCACATGTCCCTCTTGGATCAACGATCAAGATATTATCATGATTTTGCAACTTCACGGGACTTCATCATGCCTGATCAATGGTCCATGATCTCCCTTTGATCAATGACTTAGATTAAGTCGTGGTTTCGCATTTCATGATTTCATAGGATAAAACACCTCCTTTCTTTGACTTTCCAGTCAGCGAAATTCCAATCAACGCCATGTGTCCTCTGCATCCAACGTTCCACAACATACCTCGATCCAAAGGTCCAGATCAATTCTCACGATTTCGCATATCGCAAGTTCCCACACCATGTTTCGTTGACTCCTCCAATGTGTAGGTCAACGAAATTCTAGTCACTTGCCATGTGCCCTTCTTGAATATGGACAATCCTCCTGCTTTCAGGATTTTGTAGGCCCGCTTCATATTTCACTTAAAGACCGTGCTCCTTCTTATGGATCCAACGAAGGTCGGTCTTCGGGTTCATATTTGACGCCTGAGATCTATTCTCTTCTACTCTGCACTCCTTTTATCTGACTTTAGATCTGACGATCATCGGGAATTCTGAATGAGATCCAACGATCATTGTTTCTCTTCACTGTTGATATTGCCATTTCCATGCCATTATCGCTGTGCTACTGATCATGCTGATCTTCACCATCAATGACATTGCCATCAATGACAAACATGCATACTCTTCCTCTGTCTGAAAACATGCCAACAATATCCCCCTTTGGAATTCATGGAAACCCCTTGAAAAACATGCAACTATACCATTGTAGCATCGTTGAAATTACTGCCACTGTAGCATCCTTGAAATTACCACAGTTTCTCCTCCTTTGACATCAATGTCAAAGAAGAAACACGCTCCCCCTAAGTTGTTGTAGTACATACTCCCCCTGTCAACTATGAGCAGCTTAGAAATACAACAGATATTCAATAAGTACTTTCCCTGACCAGGTGAACACATTAGATGAAAGAAGTTATAACCCCCAAATTTTGACGAAGATATCCAAAAGGGGTCGCTACTAATGGTTTAGTAAATATATCCACTATCTGTTCCATGGAAGGAATATAATTCAATTGAATGACTCTATTTGTAACTTGTTCTCTAAGAGAATGGTATTTTATTGGGATATGCTTAGTCTTGGAGTGAAGAATAGGGTTCTTGGAGACATTAATGGCACTGGTGTTATCATAGTGAATTGTAATCAAAACAATATAGTTTACCTTCAAATATGCAAGAGTTTGAATCATCCACAAAATCTGAGTGAAACAAGTAGCAACAACAATGTACTCTTCTTCTGTAGTTCATAATGAAATAGATCCCTACTTCTTACTAATCCATGCTACCAGTGAGTCACCCAGGAAGAAGGAACCTCCACTGGTGCTCTTTCTCTTATCCACACAATTTGCCCAATCTGCATCTGAATAAGCAGTTAACTGAAAATTCTGATTTCTGGGATACCACAGACCATAAGTCATTGTTCCCTACAAGTATTTGAATATCCTTGTGACAAATACCAAGTGACTTTGTTTAGGAGAAGACTGATAATGAACTACCATTCCAATAGCTTGCATTATATCAGGACGAGATGATGTGATGTACAAAAGACTACCTATCATAGAGCGATATGTCCTTTGATCAACATCAGGTGAAATATCATCTTTACTGAGATTGCAACCAACCACCATAGGTGTACTTACAAGAGAGGAATCCTTCATCTGAAATTTCTTCAACAACTCTTTCAAATATTTTTTTTGAGAGATAAATATTCCTACAGAACTTTGATTTACTTGCAAACCCAGAAAGTATGACAGTTCTCCTATCATGGACATCTCAAAATATGTTTGCATAGAGTTAGAAAACCACTGGACAAAGGATTCATTAGTACAGCCAAAAATAATATCATCTACATAAACCAAAACAACTAGTAAAATATCACCTTCAGATTTAATGTAGAGATTGTTGTTAACAATACCTTTCTTGAACCCTTTGTCTTGTAAAAAATTGTCCAGTCTATAATACCAAGCTTGTGGTGCTTGTTGCAGTCCATATAAGGCCTTCTTCATCTTGCAAACATAATAAATATTATCTGTCAATGAGAATCCTTCATGTTGCTTAATATATACTTCTTCCTCTAGTTCCCCATTAAGGAATGCTGACTTAACATCCATCTGATACACTTTAAATTTCTTATGTCATGAATATGCAAGGAACATTCTGATGGCTTCCAATCTTTCCACTGGTGCAAAGGTTTCATCAAAATCCCAACCTTCAACTTGTGCATACCCTTTACATACCAATCTAGCTTTATTTCTAACAACTTGTCCTTTTTCATTCATTTTATTCTTGAACACCCATTTGGAACCTATTACATTTTTATCTTCGAGTCTAGGAACAAGCTCCCAAGTATTGTTCTTCTCAATCTGATCAAGATCTTCATTCATAGCTCTAATCCAATCATCATGCTTGCTGGATTCATAAAAATTTTTAGGTTCAATCATAGATAGAAAAGAAACATGAGATTGTTCCGAGACTTTAATCAATTTCCTTCTTGTCTGAACTCCTTTATTTATATCTCCAATTATCTGATTTTCAGAATGATTCTTTCTAACAGTTATGAGAGGTAAGTTTGTTTCTTTCTGCTGATTTGTGTCAGCTTGAGTATTTATATCTTCTTCTGATTCAAATTCTTCTCTTTTTGATCCATAGACCTGTTCATCTTCATCTTCAACTATATCTTCTGTGCTTGGTTCAACACTACTTACATTTCTGACCGAGATTTCTTCGTCAACTTTTATGTCTATACAATCAACCAGTTTATGCAGCCTCTTATTGTAACATCTGTACCCTTTACTATTTGTATCATAACCCAAGAAAATACCTTCATCAACCCAGTCACCATATTTGCCAATATTTTCATCATTATTCTTAATATAACATTTACTCCCAAAGACTTTAAAATGCTTGATTGAAGCAGGTCTTCCAAACCATAGTTCATAAGGAGTCTTGTCACTGTGTGGCTTGAGATGTGATTTGTTAAGGATATGGACAACTGTATGAATTGCTTCCACCCAATATGTTTGAGGTATGTTCATTTCATTCATCATTGACCTTGCCATTTGCTGTACTAATCTATTCTGCCTCTCAACAACTCCATTTTGTTGTGGAGTCCTTGGAATTGTGTACTCTCTTTTGATTCCATGTTTATCGCATAAATATTTGAAGTTCCATGAGATAAAATCTCCTCCTCTATCAGACCTTACTGCCTTCAATATTTTTCTTGTTTGATTCTCAGTTAGAGCCTTAAACACTTTGAATTTTTCAAATTCTTCAGATTTTTCCTTCAAAAAGGTAACCCATGTTAGTCTAGAATAATCATCAATAATCAACACAAAATAATTTTCTTTTCCTGTACCTTCTTTCCTTGATGGTCCACATAAATCCATATGTACTAACTGGAGAGGTTTTTCTGTTGAAGGAAAGTTTTTATATTTGAACTGAGTGCGAGTAAGCTTTCCTATCTTGCAAGGTTTACAAATAGAGTCATATGGATTTGTTATCTTTGGAAGATCTTTTACTGCCCCATTGTTTTTGAGCTTGATTGTATGATCAAAATTTAGGTGTCCAAGTATCCCATGCCACAACCAACTTTCATCATATTTTCTTAAGTGGCATTCTTTTTTTTATTCTTTTAACACATAGACATTGTTTTATGTTCTTATCCCTTTTGCAACCAGTTGTCCTTAATTCAAAGACTTTATTTTACAGTCTTTAGAAGTAAAAAAAAATTCACATCCTTTGTCACAAACTTGACTGACACTTAGTAGATTATGTTTCAGACCATATAAAAACAACACATATTGAGATTTTCTTTTTCCATTACTCAAGCTTACCATTCCTTTACCTTTTATTTTTCCTGGTGCATAGTTTCCAAAAGTTACATTCCCTGAATTGTTTTCACTTAAAGTTAGAAACTTACTTTTGTCTCCAGTCATATGTGTGGAACATCCACTGTCAATATACTAGGGATTTGTTTGTTTTTGGGCTGATAACACTATTCCACACTTGCCATCTACTTTCTTCTTCCAAACCTTGACATTTTCAACAATGGGGATCAAATCTGGCTTGTAATTCCTTAAGCGACAATCTGCAACTTTATGTCCATAATTATGGTGGAGGTAACATTCTGGTTCACTGAATAACATATCATAGTGATTGTTATGTTTAACTTGCATCCTTTTCCCAACCATCACATGATTTATAGTCTGAGGTTGTTTGTTGCTTGGTTGTCTTGATTTTTGTTGTGGAAGATGGTTATTCGTTGAGTATCTTGATTGTTCATATCTAAATCTTAAAGAACAGTTTATAGCTTTGTGACCAAAATTAGAGCAGAAAAAAAAATAACCATAGAAAAAACCTTTGTACCTTGAAAAAGTTTGTCTTCTTTGAGGAGGTCRATTTCTTTCATGTCGATAATCTCTCTGATCTACAAATTCGGTTATGGTACTTTTTATTTCATTCCTTCTTAGTGGATGATTCTSTTTCTTTGTTTCTACAAAGTGACTGTTGTCAATGTTTGAGGATTTGACAAACTTGATAGTATCTGTATTACTTGAATGATCACTACTTGATCCTTCTTCATACCCCAAGCCAACTTTCAACTTTGGGTTTCTTTGTTGATTTAGAATGGAGGTTAATCCTTCTGAAGCTTTATTAATTGACAGATTTTGGTGATACAATGCCTTAAAATTATCCATCTCTTTTTTGGTTTTTAATATCTCTTCTTCTAAGGTTTCACACCTTGCTTTCTTCTCTGATAATTGTTGTTTCAGTATGTCCTCTATTTTATTTGCCTCTTCTAACTCTACTTTTAATAGGGAAAAGTCTTCATCAGGTTTTTTACCATTCATTTTAAAATGTATCAACAACTGTTTTTGTTTCTCTTCTTACATATGAGTTTGTCAATTTCTTCCAAAGCATTGATTAATTCACCTTCCATATCCACCACTGTTTCTTCATCATCAATGTCACCTTCTATGAGTTTATCATCAAGATATCCCATATCCATAAGCATACATTCATTCACTTTGTCTTCACAGGATGAATCATTATCTAAGTCTTCTGAGGAGTCATCATTGGTTGCACACAAACTTTTCTTTTTACTATATTTCTTAAATTTGTATTTCTTTTCATCATCAGAGTTCTTGTCTTTTTGGTCCCTTTTATTGTGGGGACACTTAGATGCAAAATGGCCTATTTTACCACAGTTAAAGCATTTGAAGGACAACTTGCCTTGATATTTTCCTGATCCTATCTTTAACCTTCTCACAAATTTCGCTTCAATATCATCTAGCTCTGAATCAGTATTCTTGTCTGCTTTAAAAGAAGCCTCTCTAGTAATGGATTTATCTTTGATAATTCTCATTTCATATGATGTTAAGGTTTCTAGGAGTTGATCAATGGATAAAGTTTTAAAATCATTTAGTTATTCTATTGCATAAACTTTTGGATTAAATTTATCAAGCAAAGATCTTAAAATCTTCTGAACTAAGACTGATTCTTCAAACTTCTCACCAATACCCTTCATGGAATTCACAAGTTCTTAAAATCTTAAAAAATAATTGCTAACTGTTTCATCTTCATTCATCTTTAGCTGTTCAAATTTCAATCTATATGTTTGAAGTTTGGCATCTCTTACTTTCTCATTTCCTTCATAACTGCTAATAAGTTTATCCCACATTTCTTTGGCAGTTTGAAGATGCATCACCTTTACAAACTCAACTTATGCAAGTCCATTCAAGATAGCATTCATTCCATTATCATTAAAGATAAATTCTAACTTATCATCCTTGGAAGCTAGCACAATAGGATTTATGTATCTAGTCTCTCCTACATCCCAAACATCAACACCTAAGGCCATTAGGTATGTTCTATTTCTAACCTTCCAGAAGGCAAAATTTGTTCCATCAAACAAAGGAGGCTTAGTGGATCAAGTCCCTTCATGAATTGTCATGTTTAAGCTTACAGATCTACCTTTAGATAAAAGGAACTTGCTTTGATACCAATTGTTGAAATTACTAAGACAACTGAGAGGGGGGGTGAAACAGTTGTTACTATGCTTAAATAATTTTAAGTCTATTGAACCATTTTTAATCTTTCTCCAAGTGACCATCAATATTATACAACATATGGACAACATAAATAATGAGCATCAATCACACATAAGATATATACAGAGACAAATTTTCRCGAGGAAACCCATAAAGGGAGAAAACCTCTTCTTCTTCGAAATGATAGACAGTMTTTTAAGTTCTGTGCATCATCTATGTTTGAGAACCAACTCAAAGTGAGGCTACTACCTCTGTTTCAMAAGCTCCAACTTGTTGAGAGCACCAACTCTCTGGTTTCTCTAGTACCCACCAGAAGGAAGCACCAACTCCTTGAGTGTTCCAACACCGACTGGATGGAAGCGCCTACTTCCACTTATAMAAGCACCAACTTGCATACAAAAAACTYTGTGTTTTCCCAAGCACCACCCTGCCACCCTATTTTCTAGCCACAACTAGATGGAAGCTACAACTCCTAATATTCAAGCATCAACTTGAATATCAGAGGACCACAGTCCTCCCTAGCACCACCCTACCTCCCTGTTTATAAGTAAAATGATTGAATGACCAACAACGCAGGTGCTTCAATTCTTACCACTTCTCTTCTATCCTGCAATTATTCTATTCTTCTATCTGTTCTCCAATTCTTCTCTGCTTCAAGCTATTTTGCAATTCTGCTCTTGCTTCTGTCTATTCAACATCTGTTACTCATCTCTGAGTTTTATCTCACACTGCACATACTGTCGGTCTCACACTGCGCATACTGTAATTTTCCCTTTCTTACACTTCAGCTCATTTTTCATTCAGAACAACCAACCATACAGAATCACTGTATATTTCTTTTATGCACTTCACACAACTTCAGTTACACCTCGAATTCCTAGGACAACAACGCTTCAGCCACTTAATCACCAACCATCCAAGAACCATGATTTGGTTTTGCTAACTGAATTGTAGCTGAACAACTAATCGTAAATATCAACAGTAGCCCTTCGATCAAATTTCCATTTAACAAGCATCATTGGATTAAATCCTCAAGGTCTTGCATTTATCCCATATGCCCACTGGCTATGACCATGGGCCTAATCAAAATGTGTTTTGCATTTCACATTTCAGAAATCCTATGTTGAATGGTCTCGACGCTCCAAGTTGTGATCCCTGAAATGGAGCTTAGCTCCACTAGCTCCTCCCTCTCACATGACCATCGGCGGTGACCACAACCTACACCAAAAGATGTTTTGCATTTTGTGAACTTATGAACTTCATCGAGTCTGATCAACGATCGAGATCTCCAATGATCTAATGGTCCATATCTCATCGCAATCTTGCATTTTTGGATTCCTATGATGAAGGGTCTCGACACTCCAAGTTGTGATCCCCAAAATGGAGCTTAGTAATTAGCTCCTTCCCTTAATCCTTCGACGATGTGACCTTGTCTATGACCATGTGCCAGACCTTATTATGATTTTTCATATCGTGAGTTGCAAGGTTAGAGCATTTCCTTCCTTTGACTTTCTAGTTAGATAAATGTTAATCCCTCACCACATGTCCCTCTTGGATCAACGGTCAAGATATTATCACGATTTCACAACTTCACGGGCCTTTGTCATGCCTGATCAATGGTCCACAATCTCTCTTTGATCAACGACTCATATTAAGTCGTGGTTTCACATTTCATGATTTCATAGGATAAAGAACCTCCTTTCTTTGACTTTCCAGTCAGTGAAATGCCAATCTCTCACCATGTGTCCTCTGCATCCAACATTCCACAACATACCTCGATCCAAAGGTCCAGATCAATTCTCAGGATTTCTCATATCGCAAGTTCCCACACCATGTTCTGTTGACTCCTCCAATGTCCAGGTCAGTGAAATTCTAGTCGCTTGCCACGTGTCCTTCTTGAATATGGACAATCCTCCTGATTTCGAGATTTTGTAGGCCTGCTTCATCTTGCACGTAAAGACCATGCTCCTTCTTATGGATCCAACGACGGTCGGTGTTCGGGCTCAGATTTGACACCTGAGATATATTCTCTTCTACTATGTGCTCCTCCTATCTGAATTTAGATCTGACGGTCATCAGGAATTCTAAATGGGATCCAATGATCATTGTTTCTCTTCACTATTTATCTTTCCATTTCCATGCCATTATCGCTGCGCTATTGATCATGATGATCTTCGCCATCAATGACATTGCCATTAATGACAAACATGCATACTCTGCCTCTGTCTGAAAACCTGCTAACATAAAGATGAAAGAGGATGAAACTGTTGGGAAGTACTTTCTAAGAGTTGAAGAACTAGTAAATGCAATGAAAGGACTTGGTTAAAAAATTGAGGAAGCCTCTTTAGTTCAGAAGATATTAAGATCTCTCCTTGATAGATTTAATCCAAAAGTTTCTCGAATAGAAGAACTGAATGATCTTAAAATTCTGCCTATTGACCAACTCCTAGGAACTCTGACGTCTTATGAAGTGAGGATAGGTAAATATAAACCCACCTCTAGAGAATCATCATTTAAAGAAGAAAAGAATGAGGATTCTAAGCCTGATGAAATGGAAGCAAAATTCGTGATAAGACTAAAGAAAGGATCAGGCCAGTAAGGCAAGTTTCCCTTCAAATGTTTTAACAATGGAAAGATAGGTCACTTTGCATCTAAGTGTCCACACAAGAAGAAGGAACAAAACTATGAAGGTGAAGAGAAGTACAATTCCAAGAGATTTGGTAAAAAGAAAAGTTTATGTGTAAACAATGATGACTCTTCAGGAGACATAAATAATGATTCTTCTTGTGAAGATAAGGTTAATGAATTTATGCTTATTGCCAAGGAGCATTATGATTATGAAATCACAAGAAGTGATGTTAATGTTGAAGAATATGTAGTTTAATTGGAAGGAGAACAGATCAGTGCCCTAGAAGAAATTCCTAGATTCAGATTTAAGAAGAAAGAGAAAAAACAATTGTTGATACAGATCGAGAAAGATAGTAAAAAACCCAATGAAGGCTTTTCCCTGCTAAAAGTGGAATTAGAAGAGGCAACAAAATTATAGGACATTATGAAACATCAATTATCAGAGAAGAAGGCAAGATGTGAAGCCTTGGAAGAAGAGGTAGTAAAAACCAGAAAAGAGATGGATAAGTTTAAAGCATTGTATTTCCAAAATCTTCCAAGCATTAAAGCCTTAGCAGAACTAAACAAAAATATGAGCAAACATAGATCTCCTTTGTTGAAGACTAGTTTAGGCTATGTAAGTGGTTAAAGCAACAAACAACCAGAAAACAAAGAGTGAGTAAATATGATCAAGTTCCAAGTCAGCAGACAATCAGACCATGTGAGTACTCTGCCACCAAAAGCTAATAAAGACAAGATGATCCTTAATAAAAAAACAAATATATCAGAAGATGGAGCAAAAAATGCCAAGAATAAGGCCATCCTTCAGGTACCAAAATTTCTTCCATGGTTACTATTTTTATTGCTTTAATTTTGTCCATAAGATTGCAAGTTGTCAAATTAAGTTTAGAGACATGCAACTGAGGAGATCAAGAAATAAACAATATTTGCAACATAGAACTAAACAACCAATGAGTAGACAAAGTTGCACCATTAACTTTGACCTATTGAACAATGAGCTCAAATTCCATAACTGTCATAACTTCGGCCACAAAGTTGAAAACTACCATATGAAGAATTACAAAGCAGATCCAAGGATAAAACCCTTAGCTATAAATGCCAGCACATGGAAAAAGAAAGATAGTGAAAAATGTGGTTTAGTACTTTCAGCTCAAAAACAAAAGACCCCTGGTATATATACAGTGGATGTTCCAAGCACACTATTGGAGACAAGGAAAAGTTTCTTTTTATAAGTAAAAGCAAAACATGAAATGTGACCTTAGGAAATGATGAACCAGGTAAAATCAAGGGTAAAGGGATGGTGAGTTTGAGTAATGGCAAAGGAAAAGCCCAGGATGTTCTGCTTGTAGATGGGCTGAAACATAATTTTCTCAGTGCAAGTCAAATGTGTGACAGAGGATGTGAAGTGGTGTTCACTTCCAAATATTGTAAGATAAAGTCTGTAAACTCAGGACGAGTGGTGGCTAAAGGCATAAGGACACATAATAATGTATATGTGTTGAAATAATATAGAGAAGAGTGTCATCTAAGAAAACATGATGAAAGCTAGTTATGGCATAGGAGACTTGGACATCTAAAATTTGACCACTTAATCAATCTCAAAAATCTTGAGGCAGTAAAATATCTTCCAAGAATACCAAAGCCACAAGATTCTGTGTGTAAACCCTGCCAAGTAGGAAAGCTAACCAGGACATAGTTTAAATCCAAGATCTCTACTTCAACAGAGAAACCACTCCAATTAGTTCATATGGATCTATGTGTACCATTAAGACAGGAAGGCACGAGGAAATAAAACTACTTCATGTTGATCATTGATGATTACTCCAGACTCACTTCGGTTGCTTTTCTCAAAGAAAAAGCTAAGGCATTTGAGAAATTTAAAATATTTAAGGCTTTAACTAAGAATCAAACTGGCAACAGGTTAAAGGCAGTAATATCATACAGAGGAGGAGAATTTATGTCAAGTAATTTCAAGGAATTCCGTGATAAACATGGGATAAAGAGAGAATACACAATCCCAAGAACTCCACAACAAAATGGAGTAGTTGAGAGGAAAAACAAAATAGTTCAGCAAATGGCCAGGTCAATGACGAATGAGAAGAACATTGATCAAAAATACTGGGTAGAATAAATACACACAACAATCCATATTCTTAACAAATCCCACCTCAGAACACACAGTGACAAGACACCTTATGAACTATGGTATGGAAGACCTGCTTCAATCAAACACTTCAAAGTCTTTGGGAGTAAGTGCTACATAAAGAATAATAATGAAAATCTTGGCAAGTATGATGACAGGGATGATGAAGGCATCTTCTTAGGATATGCTACCAATAGTAAAGGATATAGATGTTTTAATAAAATATTGTATAAATTAGTTGATTGCATTGACTTAAATGTTGATGAAGGAGTCCTAGTAAGAGAGGTGAGAAATATTGAGTCTGATACATAGGACACAGCTGAAGCTGAAGATGAACAAGTCCAAGAATCATAAGGAGAAGACTCTAAGTTAGATAAAAATACTCTGTAGGACTCAAACCAAGAGATCAAGATAAATACACCCTCCAGAGTTATTAGGAAGAATCATTCTGAACATTAGATAGTTGGTCATCTAAACCAAGGAGTTCGGACAAGAAAGCAGTTGAATAATGTCTCAGAACAATCTCAGATTTCCTTTCTGTATTTTCTTGAACCTAAAGAATTTAATGCCGCCACTGAAGATGACCATTAGTTTAAAGCCATGAATGATGAACTTGACCAGATTGAGAAAAACAATACTTGGGAGATGGTTCCTAGACCTGAAGGTAAAAATGTCATAGGTTCCAAATGGTTCTTTAAGAATATATTGAATGAGCAGGGACACGTTGTCAGGAACAAAGAAATATTGGTCTGTAAGGGCTATGCACAGATTGAAGGACAAGATTTTGATGAAACCTTTTCACCAGTGGAAAGATTGGAAGCCATCATAATGTTTCTTGCCTATGCATGTCATAAGAAGTTTAAAGTCTATCAAATGGATGTCAAGTCAACTTTTCTAAATGGAGATCTAAAATAAGAAGTCTATATGGAACAACTAGAAGGTTTCCAACTGTCAGATAACCCTAACTTTGTCTGCAAGCTGAAGAAATCCTTATATGGTTTGAAACAAGCTCCTCATGCCTGGTATTATAGAATGGATAAGTATATTCTAGACAAAGGGTTCAAGAGAGGAACAATTCACTGCAACCTATATATCAAAACAAAGGAAAATGATTTTCTCATTGCGTTGGTATATGTAGATGAAATAGAGGATATAGTTGAAGTTGAAGATGAACAGGTCCAAGAATCAAAAAGAGAAGACTCTGAGTCAAATGAAGATACAAATACTCAGGCATACTCAAATCAGCAGACATAAGAAAAACCACCTCTCAGAATTATTAGAAACAATCATCGTGAAAAAAATAAAATTGGTTATATGAATAAAGGAGTTCAAACAAGAAGACAATTGATTAAAGACCCAGAACAATCTCATATTGCTTTCCTATCTATGATTGAACCCAAATTTTTTGATGAAGCCAACAAGCATAATGATTGGATTGGAGATATGAATGAAGAGCTTGATCCGATTGAGAAGAACAATACTTGGGAGTTTGTTCCTAGACCTACAGATAAGAATGTAATAGGCTTCAAATGGGTGTTCAAGAATAAAATGAATGAACAAGGAAAAAATGTTAGGAATAAAGCCATATTGGTTTGTAAGGGGTATGCACAAGTTGAAGGACGGGATTTTGATGAAACCTTTGCACCTATGGCAATATTGGAAGCCATAAGAATTTTTCTTGCCTATGCATGTCATAAGAACTTTAAAATATATCAGATGGATGTTAAGTCAACGTTTCTTAATGGAGACCTAGAAGAAGAAGTATATATGGAACAAACTGAAGGATTTTCACTGATAGATAATCCTGACTATGTATGCAAGTTGAAAAAGGCATTATATGGACTAAAAAAGGCACCATGAGCCTTGTATTATGGACTGGACAATTTTTTACAGGACAAAGGGTTCAAGAAAGGTATTGTTGACAATAATCTATACATTAAGTCTAAAGGTGATGATTTATTAGTTGTTTTTGTTTATGTAGATGACATTATTTTTGGAAGTACTAATGACCTTTCTTTTCAATGGTTTGCTAATTCTATGCAAACTGAGTTTGAGATGTCCATGATAGGAGAACTTTCATATTTTCTTGGTTTTCAAATCAATTAGAGTTCTGCAGGGTTATTTATCTCTCAAGAAAAGTATTTGAAAGAGATGTTGAAGAAGTTTCAGATGGAATATTCCTCTCTTGTTAGTATGCCTATGGTGGTTGGTTGCAAGCTCAGTAAGATGATATTTCACCTGATGTTGATCAAAGAACATATCGATCAATGATAGGCAGTCTTTTGTACATCACAACATCTCGTCCTGCTATAATGCAAGTTGTTGGAATGGTAGTTCGCTATCAGTATGCTCCTAAACAAATTCATTTAGTAGTTGTCAAGAGGATATTCAAATATTTGAAGGGTACAATGACTTATGGTCTTTGGTATCCTAGAAAATATAATTTTCAATTAACAACATATTTAGATGTTGATTGGGAAAATTGTTTGGATGAGAGAAAGAGAACCAGTGGAGGTGCATTCTTCTTAGGTGATTCGTCAGTAGCATGTCTTAGTAAGAAGAAATGATCTATTTCTTTGTAAACTATAGAGGAAGAGTACATTGTTGCTGCTACTTGCTACACTCGGTTATTATGGATGATACAAACTCTTTCAGATTTGAAGGTAACTTATACCGATCCAATTCCAATTTATTGTGATACCACAAGTGCCATTAGTTTCTCCAAGAATCCCGTTCTCCATTCAAAGACTAAGCATATACCAATAAAATATCATTTTCTCAAAGAGAAGGTTACAAACAGAGTTGTTCAGCTGCATTATATTCCTTCCACACAGAATATAGCTGATATCATTACTAAACCATTAGCAAAGACCCCATTTGAATATCTTCGTCAGAAGTTGGGGGTCATATCTTCTTTCATCTAATGTGTTCACCTTATCAAGGGGAGTAATTATTGATTATCTGTTGTATTTTTGGTGAATATTGTTCTGGTTTTTCCATTCATATTTGAAGGGGGAGTGTGTTTCATTTGTCATCGATGTCAAAGGGGGAGAAATATACTGTTGTGAAAATGCCGAATTGCCAGAATGCAGAAAGTTGCCATCAATGTCAAAGGGGGAGATTGTTAGCGATTGACGAGTTCTTTGTTTGGTATGTTGTCAATATTGTCATTGATGTCAACTGATAATGGTGAGAAAGAAAGAAGGAATCGTGAGACAAAGGTTTGAAAGAAACTACATCAGGAACCGTTTATTATTGTGGATGATAGGTCTATGGCACGCATTCATATCGGTGCATGGAAACAAACAAAATTTAACAAAAGAGATCTGGGGTCATATCCAAAGTACCGAAATGTGAAGTCTCGATGAGATATGGACCATTGGATCGAGGAATGTCATGGGTCATCGATCGGACAAGAGACAAAACACGAAGTCATGAAGTCCTGATTCGCGAAGGAGAGATTTGGACCATTGGATCAATGAGGGTCGTGGACCATTGATCTGGCATGACGAAGTTTGGAGTTTGGGAGTTTGGACATCAAAGAAAGGAGGAGAGATAACTTATGTTTTCACGAACCTCAAAGTCTCAAAGTGCTTAGCCCCAAGTCACAACCAAGGTCACATTAGTGGAGAATAAGGGAAGGAGCTAGTGTTTCTAGGCTCTACTTCAGAGATCGGAAGTTGGGAGAGTCGGGATAAATCATATCCTAATATCCAAAGCGCGAAGTTTTGAAGCACATTTTTGATTGGCGAGTGGTAAAATCCAGTGGTCATGTGGGGAGGAATGTGTCACTTGGTGCTTGTTCGTGCGAGGAAAGTTCACGAAGACCTGTGGATCAAAAAGCCTCTATGTGTATAATCCAACGATGCAGATTAAATAGACAGTATGATCGAATCATTATTGTTTCACTACGTGATTTCTTGATCAACTACAATTCAGTTATACGAACTGAATCATTGTTCTTTTGCATTTGAGATTCATAGTGTAATGGATTATGAAAACAACATAAAATAAAAATGTCATGATAGAGTGTGGTTGGTTTTTTTTCTCTATAAAATGAGTTGAACCGTATGTAATGAAAATTAAAGTATGAACATAATAAGAATAAATTCATAGATGAAGAACATAAGTGAGATGGAGCAGAAATGGTGAAAACAAAAAAATGTACAAGAACCTAAGAGCATGAGAAGAATAGAAAAAGAGCAGATGGAAAGAGACAACAAGTGAAGCTAAGTATGAACAGACAGAAGCAGAGGGGTACTGCAGAATAGAAAAGGGACAACAAGTGCACCTAAGCATGAACAGACAGAAGCAAAGAAGAATTTTAAAAAAGACAAGAAATGGTAAGCATTGGCATATATGTATTGTTGTAAGGTATTATTCAAGAAAAGATCCATAATCAGGGTGGTAGGGTGGTGATAGGGAGGAATGTGTTCCTCTGTTATTCAAGTTGGTGCTTGAATACTGGGAGTTGTATCTTCCATCTAGTTGTGGCTAGAAAACAAGGTGGCAGGGTGGTGCAAGGGAAAACGAAGAGTTTTATGTGTGCAATTTGGTGCATGTATAAGTGGAAGTAGGTGCTTCCATCTAGTCGGTGCTGAAGATCATAAGGATAAAATATGATTCTTTCTAGTGGTTTCTAGAGAATATTGAGGGTTGGTGTTGTCTACAAGTTGCATCTTGTTAAAGAAGAGGTTGTAGCCCCATTTTGAGTTGGTTTTGAAAGATAGATGATGTACATAACATAAAAGAATGCCTATCATTCTAAGAAGAAGAGGTTTTCTCTCTTTATGTGTTTCCTCATGAATATCTGTCTCTGTGTATATAATATGTGTGATTGATGTTTATTATTTCTGTTGTTCATGTCTTTCATAATATTTATGATCACTTGGAGATGATTAATAAAATTTTAATAGGCATAACATTGTTTAAGAACAGTAACAATTGATTCACACTCCCCCACGCTTAGTTTTTTTAGTAATTTCAACACTAGCTTCAAGTGACATTGTGGTACTCCTTTCAAGTCTTATGTTACCCAATTGTTAAATACTTTAATTAATTAAAGGAAAATAAATGGGCTTGGAAAAATGTTGCATTGAAAATGAAGGTGAAACACACCCTCTACAAAGGCACCCATAAATGAGACAATACAAACCCTTGTATGTCATGAACTATATGCACAAAGGTATTACCCCCATCCATACCATCTTCCTTACATGGCTTGGAGAGGGTCCACCTAGGAAACACCTCTTGACTTGAGGAATGACTCACCCAATAGGTCACCTTGAACAACCCTCCCATACCTAAACTTGGCAAGTCACATAGGGTCTTTGAGCACTTTTAAATTGATAAGGTAGTTTTGATGCACATTTTTAGGTGGCTCTTGTATTAAATGTGATTTTACTTTCCATGATACATTTGACTTGAGACCCTTGGAGGTTGCACTCATTTGTCTTTGCAGGACCTCGTTTGATGGACAATTTGAAGGAACAAGATCAACTTGGGCCTTCATTGGGGCAAGAAGCCTATAGGTTGGATGTCATTACCCACACACTAGGATATACCATATGATGGATGTTTCCTTTGGAGGTAAGAGAGAAAACCTTGGAGCTTGACACTTGGCCCTTCCTATCCGAATGACTTGCCTTTGGAGGCCTTACACCACTCTTCTTGAGCTTGATGTATTGACTAGGGATAGGGTTTGATGGTGGTGGTGACGACTTGTTGGAGTATCTACATGATATGATGAAGAGAATCCCTTGCATCATGGAGGAATATCCATTGGAAGCCCCACGATTTCTTCTCCAAGCTCAACGACTTGCTAGAAGTGCCAATATGTTACCCTCTTAAGGCTTGACGTCACCTTTTAGGGTTTTCTTTTGTGCAAAATTTAAATTACTTTGTAAATGGGAAAAATTAAGGGGGATGGCCCCCTTGTTTTGTGGTTTACCCTTATTTTATGTGGAAAAGTACTTTTTAGAAGCCTTGTATAAATAAAGGCTTGGATTATTTCATTTTTATATAGCTCTCTCACTTGTGAAGGCATACTTGGATGAAATTTTCTCCCTCTTTGGGAATTTGGCCTATCTATATCTTGTGCAAATTTTTTTGGATGCTTACTTGTCTATTGTGGATCTAAGGTGGTGCACACCTCTTGGAGGCTTGTATTTTTTCATCTGGATGGAAATTGCTTGGTAAACTAGGGTTTTGTTCTTGCTATATTGTGGAATTGGTAAAGAAATGTTATGCACTTGTTAGTTTTTTTCTTCGTGTTTCATGATATTCTTTACTAGAACTCTTGGAGGAGTATAATGGCATACACCCTCCACCAATATTCATCTTATTTTCTATTTGACAAGTCTTTTTTAACAAGGTTTCTAGGGGGAGTAAAAGGGCTTACACCCTCCTAAATTTACCTTTATTTGTTTTACATTATCTAGGGAATAAAAGGGATTACACCCCTAGAGACATTGTGGATCCAAATATTATAACCAATACTCCATTTACCTAATATATTAAAGGCACTAATCTGAAAATTGCATTGGAGAAATAAAATAGTTGCATTGAAAAATGTGTTTTATTAAGATATGTCATTTGTTAAGTGGATTTAATTCTATATGTTATTAGCTTCTTTGAGCCTTTAGGGTGTCTAATTTGGCCAAGCATCTCTTGTTGTTGTAATAAAGTTTTGCTACAACCATTAGCGTTGCAGCAACACACTCTTTGTTAGACAACTGAGAGGGGGAGGGGGGTGAATTAGTTGTTACTGTGCTTAAACAATTATACCCATTTTAAACTCATTACACAACACTCAATGATGATCACAATAATTCATGGATGTAAGTAATAGAATATTCAACATCAATCACACACATGAAGTATACAGAGACATATATTCCTAAGGAAACCCATAAAGGGAGAAAACCTCTTCTTCTTAATATGATAAGTAGTCTTTATTTTCTGTACATTATCATTATTATGAGCACCAACTCTTTGTGAGGCTACCACCTCTGTTTTACAAGCTGCAACTTATTGGGAGAAACAACTCCCTAGTTTCTCTAGCACCCACTAGAAGGAAGAACCAACTGCCTGATTGTTCCAGCACCAACTAGATGGAAGCACCAACTTCCAGTCACACATGCACTAACCTGTATAATAGAGAACAATGGTTCTCCCTTGCACCACCCTACCACCCTGGTTTTCCTGGCTGTAACTAGATGGAAGCTACAACTCCCTGTGTTCAAGCACCCAATTGAAACTCTAAGGACAACAGTCCTCCCTAGCACCACCCTACCACCCTGAGATATAAATCTTTGCTTTTTGAAATTTATTACAGTGATACAATATTTATCAATGGCTTACTAGTCTCATCATTGTTCTGCTACACTGATCTGATATGCCTGCATCAGTGTCTTCCTGCTCACATCAGTGTCTTCCTCCCCTCTACACTTTCTCACATACGCTTGGCTACCTTCTAAATACATGAATAACTATCCAAATTTATTTACAAAGAAACATCGGCCTTTCTCTGTCATGACATTTTACTTTTATTCCTGCTCTCATCATCCGTTACACTTTGCATCTCCAATGCTCAAGTCAAGAATCTCAAAAACGCTTAGGAATCATGATTCCAACACTCAGGAACAATGATTCAGTTAGTGTAATTGAATCGTAACTGATCAAGAAACCACGAAGTGAAACAACAACCCTTCGATCAGATTTTATTTTGATTAACGTCGTTGGATTATACACGCAGAGGCCTTTTTTACTTTTCAATGCGTAACCTTCGATGTGGAGCCTAGCAACGCTAGCTCCTTCCCCTATCTTCCACTGATGTGACCTTGAGAGATGTTATCATGTGACCATGTGATTGCAGGCA
>ML787815.1:961301-976281 GCA_009831015.1 Picea engelmannii | reverse complement strand
CTAGTGCTGTGATGAGGTATCATTTTTACTGATATATATTTGATGCAAATGATGATAACATTCTTTCTAGAATGATGATGTTGCTGATGAAGAAAACTTTCGATGACTCATAAATGTGCTAGACAATGTTTCAAGATGATATTGATGATAATGTCCTCCATATGCCACTGATGATTGTTGTTGGGAAAACACCCTACGGACTAGAAAACTAGGTTCAGACTTGCATGCATATTTGACCAAATAGAAACTAATATTTTACCTACATTTTCTTAGTAAATGCAAGGAAAATGACCACCTACCTTATTACCGGCGTTCGATGTAGATCCTCCGTTGTGCTTGACTACTTGCCTACACTGCTCCTTCCAAAGATAACTTGCACTCAAGACAAACAACAACTATGCATGCATGCTACTTCGATACTCAAGGGTTAGAAATCAAGCGTAAATTAATCAAACCATAGAAAATTCATGCATTGGGATGGGAAAAGCATTCTTTTTATTATTGAAAATGAATCAACTTACAAAAGCTGAGACTGGACACCGCTCCTTGAATCTGATCCTGGGATCCTCTTCTTCTGTCCTTCAAATTCTTTGCGTTAAATCTCCTTTGGCATGAGGAAAGGCTAAAGGGTTGGGACAATGGATTACATAAATGGGCAGATTTTCTTTGCTTTATTTTTTCCTCTTCCAAATGGTACCCCTACCCCTTCTTTTATAGGCTAGAAGGAGCTAGGGTTTTGGACGAACCCTCGGCCATGCATGGTCGAGAGTTTCAGTTAACTGACCCATATCTTTTTTTTCTGTTGGCAACTTTCATTTTTTTGTGCTTTGTTGGGTACACACGGGCTATTGTGAGTCAACCAACATGTACAGGCATGCAACAATGGGTTAGGGAGCGTGGGCCTTGACACAAGAGGATTTTCAAAGAGTTGTTCAACAGAGTTTTGGAAAAGAAGGGATATGATTTGGCTTGATTCCAGGTAAGCATGTGTGGTGAAATTTAGGGTTATAATAGATGCCCCCTAATGTGTGAGGTCAGAAGAGCATCTGATGACCGAAATACATTACCAATATTTACCGATGTGCCGAATGATTGAGCCCAAGGATCAGGAACCAGGAGGTGCTGTCTGCAAAATAACAAATGTCTCATCGAGGCGGGCATACCCATGCTCGGGATAAAATAGAACCATGGCTACCAATCAAATACACTGTAGATCCATGTCAAATAACTATAAAGAGTAGCCATGCATAATACACAGTGGAGCTACATATCGAAATCAGAAAGATATACATATAGAGTATCCATCTTCCAGAAGATGATTCGGCCTGACGGCTGGACTTCAGAGCTTGAGCAACAACTTCAAAATCTTCTAAAAATAGGGTAGGAGTGTAATATGAGTGTACGACTGCACTACCCAGAGGTCTTCGATCGCTCGTCGGTCATGGACTTGATAATCTTGATGATCAGACTGAAGGCTTCAATGATTTCGAACAAGGATTTGATTGGACGTTCAGGATGGCTGGGTATGTGGACAAGAGACACATTGCAGAGGGGACGACTCAGGATTAGTGACAAACTTCCCTTGGACAATAGCACAACAAGTGATAAGACTCAAGCAACATATATTTTAATCATAAGTCTATGAAGCAGGAGGCAACACAAACTCTCCATATGTTTGGAATAATAACCAAACAGTGGAGGACACAACTCTATATAGCGAGAAAAGCTTCCTAAGGTCTTACTACATCCCATAGTCTGATGAACAAACAGACAGATGTGCTTTATCCAAGGGCGACTCATTATGCTAAAAATAAAGAAAATACTTTTCCCATCCTCTTTTTGGGGTATATTTGATTTTTTTTGTTCTTTTCGATAATTTTTGGAAAAAGAATAAAGGAATATTACGTTACAATGGAGGAACGAGTACTGCAAACATACAAGCTCAAGGCACAAGGAAAAGACTGATGTTCTGGTGAAATGATACTCGGGAAAAATCCTCCGGCGGCCAAAGGTGTTAAGACGCAGAAGAAAACTGTCACAAGGCTGGTGGATAAGGTATGCAAATGTGGTTAATAGAACACACAATGGTAACATCCTTCGATGTAAGTTTAACGAGGCCAGAGAAGGTAAGCTCGATGGTTTTTCATATTTAGAGAGTCTGAAAAAGCATAAAAGGAGACTCCGTTGGGGTACCTTTTTCGAAGATAGTCTAGTCAGTTCGAAAAAGGGATAAACTAGCACCGATTATACGTCGATTCAAAACCATTTTAACGAGTGTAACAGGACAAGATCACTCGACTATTTTTTCACTTTTAAGGAGTCTGAAAAAAGCTTAACTATGGAATCCTTCAGGAATATTCTTCTATACCAATTTAACGAGTGTGAAAGAATAAGGTCACTCGGCGATCTTTTCAATTTTAGGGAGTCTGAAAAGATCTTAACTTTCGTGGGGGTTTCATTTTCGTAAATTTAGTCCCTCAGGATTGAAAAAGGAATAAAATTATACCTGAGAGTACTCTTCTAAAGAATGGAAATTTGATAGAGTATACCTTTGTTCATACAGTTGACCGTCCGGATCGAAAAAGGGGTAAACTACCACCGGATAGACGTGACTTCAAATTTCAGTTTAACGAGAGTGAAAGGCCACAAGATCGCTCGACAATATTTTCATTTTTAGAGGGTCTGAAAAGGGCTTAAAAGGAGACCTATCATTTTGGGGAGTCCTGAGGGTGAGACAAAGAGCGAAAAATAATCATGCAAATGAGGCTCAAACTCATATTCAGGAAAGACTATACAGACTCCCGAGCCTACAGTGTTTTTAGAAACGACATGGATACCATAATGCAACTAGGACCTACCTAGGGCATCCATGTTTTGGTAATCTCTACCGCCAAGCTGTGACACTTCTAAAGAAAATATGATGGTTCCGTGTCACAACCTGATGGGATCGATCCTATGGCAGATGAAAAAGACAACGAGGCACAAAAATCAGGGTGGTAACCTATTCTATATGATCAAGTTGATTTTTGAATTTTTTTATGGACCGTCAATATTTTCTCAAAACTCAAAAATAATGTCCCAATACTCGATCAAATCCCTCCCATATAACTCCTGAATCACTCTAAATGGTTTTTGGTATAAAGAAACTGATAAGGGAGGCCAAAAAAGTGATAAAAAGAGGCCAAAAAGTCTATAAATAGAAGTTGGCAGCCCATTATCATCATTACTGATTTGGAAATTGACTTTGGAGCCAAAAGACCCCCTTTGCCAAAAACAATGATTCCAGGAGCTACAATGGACGAAACAAACTTCTGCTTGGACCAAGTAAGTACAAACTCCCTAATCTAGCTATTCAATACTTCAATTTCAGTTTTTAATTTGTTTTTTGGGTGGACGTCGACCCTAAAAAGGTCGGCCCTAGGTACACGCGGGCTGTCTCTGGACAAGACACGTGTACATTCGGGCAGAGTAAATTCTGCCCACGTGTACACGCGATTTTCACCTTTACAGCCCAAGTACTGACCCTCCTTCTCCTTGTTGTGTTGGCAGGATGTATGTCCAGTGGAGGGAAAGGGAGCATGAAGCAATCAGTGAGTTGGTTGCAGCAGATCCGAATGTCATGGCCGTGTTAATGCAATGCGGTTTACTCAAATTATTTCTATGTCCATTTATGCGCGCACAACCAAGGCTACTGAATGCCTTGATTGACCACTAGCACCCTGATGCAGAGGCATTTATGCTAGAGGGGCAATCACTGGTGCCCACCACCGAGGATATCTACTTTCTGACTAGCCTCTGAAGGAGAGGGGAACCAGTCAACTTCCAGACGTTTCCTACGGGGCCGAGCAAGATCTCGGAATTGATAGCTGAGCATTGTGAGGCTGGGACTGACTGTGTGGGCTCCCAGGTACCTATTAGTAATATTACTAGCTTAGCGTTGTAGACTATATTGTTACTGATTGGGCGGATTACCGGCTCAACAGCCTTACATCAAGCGTCTCGCGCACAGATGAACTGTGCCATCCAGTGCATGAATGCACAAATTTTTGACTGGAGTACCACACAGCTCGAGTGCATGAATAGGCAACTGATAGATTGCTGACAATGGACACATAGGAACTTCGGGTTCGGGACCATCTTGTGTTTGTTATTTTTTGAGAGAGTTCCAAGTTTTAGTCCTCGGGTTGTAGTACGAGGACATCAAGCCTCTTTCTATGAAGTGTGTAGATGGGCAGTATTACTGTCGCGACAGGGTGGTAGAAGGACCATTGAGTCCTTCGACAATGATTTCTTTGCTTGGTTTTCATGACAGATCCCTGTGATTGAGGACTACCCATATGCAAGGATAGATTTCTCTAGAGATCCTGAGATACCCATGCCTCCTGGTGAGGAGCGAGGGGAGATGGGTAAGTCTCCACCTTTGTAGTTTTTTTTTGTTTGCATATGTAATTTTTATGTCTTTTTGTTATATATATCATTTTTTTGTATGCCAGAGTATTTTACGGATAAACGTTTGTTGCATGTAGATGTGGGACCCGTGCGACCTGCCGATTATGCACAAAACATGCGTCATCCACGACCAGAGGTCGCAGTTGCAGCCGCTAGGGGAGCAGCAGTAGCAGGGAACCTCCCAACCAGAGAGGCCGAGAGAGTCCTTAGACGAGTTGAGCGGAACTTCACTGCGCTCACTCGCACAGTCCCGATGGCAGAGATAGAGGACCTACCACCATCCATGCAGCCTCATGTAGTGTGGGCACCTCGGACATGGGTCTGATTGTTTAGGTGTTTAGCCTGTGCTGTGGATGATTATAACAGGGCCCATAGGCCCTGAACCTACTTAGAATTTTTATGTGCCACGAGCACCTACTTGTATATAGTTTTTGAGGGCATAAGCTTGGTGATTCGTTACTACCCATTTTTGAGGCGCTTGCATCCATCTATGTACTCTGGTTATTTTATGATGTTATATATGGTTTTTATATTTTGTGTCTTATGGATTCTGTGTGAAAAAATGTATTTACATGTTTATGTCAATGTTCTTTCATATGTGTGCAAGATGTCAATCTAAAATTTGATTAGATAGAGTATCTGTAATTTGGTTTAATCTCCTAGGAACATGAAGATATGTAATATAATCAAAGTTTCATTCTAGGAGACGTACCCTAAGGAATCGTCGGTGTAAATTCGGATCATGAACCCGGTATACTCTGTTTAGCTGCGACACAACCATTTGAGCATTGAGATAGACCTAGAGATGAGAGATACCCAATGACAAGGCGTCACGAAGCAACTCAATAACTGCACTATACTCGGCGACATTATTTGCTGTGTCACCTAAGCATATACCTCTAGAAGATAACAACTGGCCCTGAGGTGAAAATATTACCCAAGCTACGGAGGCAAGCCTCCGCATGTGCCGACTAGCACCGTCTGCATACCCAACGAACACCTCAGAATCACTTGACATCTTTCATATTGACGAAAGATAACATCAATGACACATCCATAACACTTAAAAGAAACTTAAAAAGTAATAGTACAAAGACTATACATATGTTATAGAAAGTGACCCACAATGACTTGTCTATGAGTAATACTTCTTGAGGTAGAGCCTATTTCTAGGCTCCGCCAAAGCATTCCCTTCAAAATCAACCAAACGATAAGTGCACTTTTTTAATACCTCTTTTACAATGAAGGGTTCGAACCACATGGGTTTAAACTTTCCTACCCCCAGGGGGTCCTTATCTTGGTCATAGACCAGGACAAGGTCGCCCTCAGAAAAAATCCGACGACGAACGGACCTATCATATTGACACTTGACCTTATGTCTGTGAGCCTCGTTGGCCAGGGCTGCATCGCGATGCTGCTCATCGAGATGCTCAAGGTGTACTAACCGTTCTTCAAGTGGAGAAGTGTCTAGCAATAATTGTACTGCCAATTTTAGAGATGGGATTTGACATTCGATGGGCAAGACTGCCTCTAGCCCATAAACGAGTTGAAAAGGTGAGAAACCGGTTGCAGTCTTAACAGATGTTCGGTAACCCCATAATGCCGAGTATAACATCAAATGCCAATTTGACTTGGCTGAGTTGATAGTTCGCTATAGAATAGTCTTAAGAGTTTTGTTTACAGCTTCCACCTGCCCATTGGCTTGGGGGGTAGTAAGGTGATGAATGATCCTGCTGTAACCCAAGCTTTGATGTTAATTCGGTCAACATTTGGTTCTGAAATTGATTGCCATGGTCAGTGACAATCTCTCTCGGGACGCCGAACCTTGCTATGATTTGGTTGAATAAGAAGAGTGCTGCAGTCTCTCCATCATCTTTAAACGTTGGCATAGCTTCAACCCACTTAGTGAAGTAGTCGACAACTATGATGATATAGCGGTGACACAAGTACCAGTATGGAAATCGTTGAGCATGATGATGGCTTCCTCATGAGTGAGACATCGACGTAAGATGCAGTCTACACCTCTCCAATACAACGTATCATCGAGTATGAGATAATTTTTAGCCTGATGGCGTATCCACCGATGCTCGTCACGAGAAGCAGAGGTGGGGCATTTCAAAGTCTAGAGATAGATAAGTATATCTCCGTATCATGGGTTTGTAGATGCAATCAAAAGCATATCTCCCCGGATAGGCGATTCCTCAGGCACAACGTCACCTGACTCAACCGAAAGTTCAGAAATAAGCTCTGCGAAGACCAATGACTTTTTGGACTTTGCTGAAACGAAGTCTAAGTAAAATTCTTGGAGGATGACTATCCATCTACTGATTTTTCCGCCTATAACTCATCATGTCAACATGTACTAGAATGGACTCATGACAGCAATGACGGTGGTCTTGCGAAACATAACATAGTGAAGGAACCGTTGAACAACATGAACTGCTGCCAACGCAAGTTTTTCAATATGAGAATAATTGAGTTCCGGTCCTACGAGGCCTCGGCTCAGGTAATAGATCACGTATTCTGAGAACGAATCGTCTTCCTGAACTAAAACCATGCCAATGGTTGACTCTACAACAACCATATATAATAAGAAATCTTTGTTATAGTTAGGTGGTCATAGCAGAGGTGCAGTTGTGAGGGCGTGTTTTAATGCGTCAAAAGAGCATTGAGCAGCTTCATCCCAGAAAAAAGGGACGTCTTTATTTAGTAAACGCATAAAGCCCTTGGTGATTTCAGCATAGTTGGCGATGAAGCATCGTAAGAAGTTCGCCTTGCCTTGTAGACTCTGAAGTTGTAGGATTGTGCGTGGGGGGGGGCAACTAGATTATTGCCTCCACCTTAAGAGGATTGACCATGATCCCTATTGTTGATACGATGAAACCTAACAATCGTCCTGACGTTACGCAAAAGCTGCACTTGTTTGGATTCAAGCGAATCCTAAAGTAGCGACAGCGTTCGAATATTAGTCGAAGGGGTGTGGGATGATCCGTGCGCTTGTGAGAGCGTGATGCTAAATCATCTAGATAGGCCTCGACTATATGATTGAGGTCATGAAAAGAAAAAGACATGGCCCGCTGGAATGTGGCTCCAACATTTTTAAGGCCAAAAGACATATTACGATATGCGAATGTACCCCATGGACAAATGAATGTCATTTTATGCTGGTCTTCGTGTTTGATTTGGATTTGATTATATCCCGAAAAATCGTCCATGAAAGAAAAGGCTTCACAACCGGCACATTCATCAATGATCTGGTCAATGAATGGCATTGGAAAATTATCTTTGGGACATGCCTTGTTCAAATCATGGAAATCGGTACATACATGAATCGTGCCTTGTTTTTTATTGACTGGCACAGGATTGGACACCCATTGAGTCAAATGGATAGGATAAATAAAACCTACCTTTAGCAATTTCTCAACCTCAATCTTGATGGTTGCTTCTTTCTTGGGATTGAATGGACGAAGTTTTTGTTGAATAGGCTTGGCATTAGGATACATTGTGATTTCATGTTCATCTATTTTCGGATCAACACCTGAAATTTCCTCATAAGACCAGGCAAAAACGTCGTAGAATTCTTTGAAAAGATTCATGTAAATTTGAATCTCTTCGGGGGAGAAATCCGCTCCGACGAAGACATTCTCCACGATGCCAGGGTTTCGGGAGATGTTGATGGGTATAGTTTCAGCGATAGTCGCCATATTTCCCTCAGCATAAATTTCTTGCGTAGCTAAGAGATTAATAGGTCATGGTTGATCTCCCGTCATGGTAGCGGTGAATTCTCCTGCTTCGATTTGGCTTAACTCTGGGAGAAAATATGATCGGTGATGAAGATCTTCCCAGGGTTTGTCTGAACTAGTCATTTATTCGATTACTACTTCGTCAGAAGGCAATACTAAGTCTAACAAATCGACGTTAGCAAGAGAACCCCGAGCCCAAATAGGCTCTAGAAGTGGATCTAACTCTTGTGCAGGAGTCATATCTGGGTTAGCTAAAGCTTGTTGGACTAAAAAGTATGCTACTTCAGCGGTCGACAAGGGCATGGACATGCCTGAGTGCCCTGTCTCATCCATCGTGGATGATGGGGAAGGAAGAATCCAAGGATCCTCAAAGTAAGTCGTGCAGAATGACGAAACTTGAAAAATCTCAACCTTATGGTTATTAGACATAAATTTGACATCGTTATGAGGAGGTGGGTAATCGAAGGTACCCATCAAGGATGGGCACAAACCAACTCCTATGTTAATGACACCTGGTTGAGGATTAACAATCATCGGGACCGTGGATTCCCCCAAAGCTGGGTCAGGTCTGGAGAAGGACAATTGATCGATGGTCACTATTCGACCCTTGTGTGGAAACGACAAGACTCAGAAAACTGTAGCAACCACAGCTTGCATAGCATAAGTCCAACTCCATCCTAACAAGAGGTTATAGTCGAGGGGAGCATCGACTACCTCTACTTTGACACACACAGTTTTCCCTCCTAACTGCACAGGGAAAGAAGGAACAATGCCATGTGGTCGAAAAGAATGACCGTTGAAAGCAGTGAGGAGAGTAGGTTATGGAGACAAAGTGGGTTGGCCAATGGCCTTCCAACATGCTAACGACATAATGCATGTCGAGGCGCCCTCATCGTCCACCGTGCGGAAGATATTCCGTGTAAAAGTTTTCGTGGGATGAGCCACTACTATCTGAAATGCTACATGGTAAGGCAGACGAGGTTTTAAGTCGATTGTATCTAACATGATGGTGCCTGGATTACAACTCTCAGTAGAGCCCAAAGTGGTTAACAAGGCTTTCCTCTGAGCAGGGCAGCTTTGGAGGACCTCCAAAGAAGACATTGCACAAGGGGTTTGTGATAAATCCTCCACCATAGAGTAATTCTAGGCGGCCCTTGTGTTTGGGTTGTGAGAAGATTTTTTAAATTCACCCTTTGGAATGTGTGTCATTGTTTCTCCCAATGTATTCTCAATCTGTAGAGGAAGATATGGGATATTAGCTTCTTTACCCTTCTCAGAAGTGCTTGGTTTACTATAGTCATGTGCTCTATTCGTTATGAAAGCATCACCCCTAACCATATATACGTTCGTGGATGAGGGATTATTTGGAGGAGGGAAAGTTTCTTGGTTGCCCCCTTCTGTGCTTGTAGAGGCTTGAGTTAGATTTTTCCCATGTTGAAAGGGATTAGTCAACACTGCTTGTTGTTGCTATGTGACAAACTTTTGGGCCTCTGCAAGTCGAGGACAAATATCGGTCGGGTGGTCCTCCACGCACAAGTTGCATGGATACCTCACCTTCCGTTTTTCTATATTGTCCCCGCCAGCATTATCAATGGGTTTTTTATCCCCCTTACCCTTCTTTCGTTGTTTTTCCTTCCCTTCAGGCTGCTGGGTGGCCTTTGGGTTAGTCGACTGCAAGGTGTGTACTTTCGACGTTTGGGTAGGGGGAACAACCAAAGCAGTAGTTTGGCCGACCGCTGTGTGTTGTATGGATAACTGTTGCAACTGTTTTGTCAATTGCTCAGCGGGCTTAGTTTGTGTTGAACCAACAATACCATCAGCATGTGGTCCATCTCTCTGTTTAGTTTTATCCAGTATCGAACATGGCACATCTGGAAAGATGTTGTATAATAAACCAGACTGAGAATAGATGAGCTCAAACTGTTGAGCCCTCATGATGGCATCTTCTTCGTAGAAAACTCTGGATGTTGCGACATCTTTGGATAAATATGGGACCAAATACTCAAGGAACCACTCAAGCATGAATGTTGGTGGGACTGGTACTTTGATTAGACTCTTCCGGCGTCTCCATTCTCGGATATGACCAGAGATATGGTCCAATGTTGTCTGTTTGAAATTGGCGAGTAGCTCTATGCCAGTGTCGTATCTCACAGGTAACTGGAAATGGTTAAGGAAAACCATCGCCAGTTCGCCAAACAAAGAGTATATTGAGCGATCGATCTCGATGTACCATTTTGCGGCACTCCCGATAAGAGTACGTTGAAACAATGACAACTGTACGGAGTCATCTTTCAATGAGTTAGATGAACACCAAAGATGAAAGGTAGTCACATGATCACCTGGATCTTCATTAGGCTTGGCCTCAAACTTTGGAATGTCCGAAGGAAACTTCGTCGGCATAGGAGGCCAATGTGGATCGTGACAAATATGATCATTTAACAACCTTGTCAAATCTGGCAAGTGTAACGTCGCCAGGAATGGTAGTTTGGGTTGTTGCTGATAACCTGGGAAAAAGGGTCTTGGAGTTTGACTGGCACCAGGTTGCCAGGAAAAGTTTGGCTGTTGGCCCGGATTCTGGTAGAAACCATGGCCCTGACCAGCGTAAGGATTTTGCATCTGTGGAGACATCATCGGTTGATTTCCCATAAAGGACATAGAGTGTTGGGCATGCATCGTGTTCGAAGGACTTTGAGAAGGATTACCCCATGCCAGTCTTGATGGGAGAGGCATAGTAGTCTGTCTAGGTTTCCATTGACTGTGGAAAGAATTACCCCAGAACGACATTCCGGAGGAGGGAACAGATCCTTGTCCTGAGTTTCAAGGTCCTACTATGTGTGCCCCCTGTGCAGGAATAGTACCCTGCACAGGAGTGGATTGTCCAAAAATGGGGTTTCCCCCAGACGGAAAAGCAACGGATGAGAATGTGTTGTTACCAAATGTCCCGTTCCAAGAAAATGGTGTCGAACCTACCGACATACTATGTGCAGGTGTTCCTTGACTCCCTTCTCTAAATAAACTAGTGTGTGTAGGCTGCCCAGTGGACTGCTGATGCAGACCACCAAGCGAAGGGGATGAAGGAGGAATATGACCTCCTGCGTAAGGAAAAGCGTTAAAAGGGACAGGAGTGCCCCCAAGTTGACCTTGCAGAGGAGCATTAGAGCTCCCTACCTCCAGACCCAAAGTCTGTAAAGTGGAGTAGGTTAGTGCAAGACTTGTACCCAAACTAGGCATACCGTATGAGAACGGAGGGCCTGTCGCACTAGGTGTGAAGGGGGTCGTGGTCGCCGCCATAGACGGGTTCGGTCCACTGTGCAACATAGTTGCGGCCAATACCATGGTGGCTCAGACCGACGATAGTAGATTAGGAGATGACTCTCCTGTGGTAGCAACTGTGGTGGGAATTGAAGAATTCCCAAAAGAAGTAACAACATTTGTTTCCATAGTTGTGTGAGGCACTGTCTGACGTTCATGAAATTGGATTGGTACAATAAACGGTGCCAAGATATCAATGGTTTGGGTTTCAACCAAGCCAAGAGTAGCTGCTTCAAGGTTCAAAATGGTTGATTCCTCCGGGATTTGTTCGGGCACAAAGGTTTGTAACCTGGTCGCTTCAAAAGACCCTTGTTGGTCTAGCTTCTGCCTTAATGGTGGCGGGGGTGGCTCCAATGTAACCGGCGGCAGGCCAAGAAGCCTTCGTGACCATCGAAGCTTGAGATCCTCCACTTTGTGATAAGATCCAAGTAACACTAAGGTATTCTAAACGTTCAAAATTAACACACACTAAAAAAGAAGCCCCTAAGAGATAAAACAAGAAATCACTAAACTATTTGGAAGAACAGTTACAACAACCAACACTAGAGAAACTTACCGGTGCAAGTGCAACTTGAACACGGAAGAACCCTCTGGGTATACTCTACAAAGCGTGGCCCAATGTATATCCTAGGTATCGTGGTATACCCCCGCAGTCACCTGTGTATGTCCCTAAAAATATTGGCAACTAGGTTTCCAACACGCAAACAGTCACCAGGCGGGTATAGTCGAAAGTCGGGTAGACCACAATGAGCAGGGTATCAAGCCCGAAACCTGTCAAGGGTATCAAGATAAAATGGTCTGGAAGACAACTGAGTACCTCGAATGGATTTGAGACCCATGAAGCCTCGTGGAAAATGCAAACGACGAGATCCCAAAACAAGCCATCTATATGTGTTCTCCACTACGATTGGTCCGGCTTTGGAGGGGTTATCTCCGCTACCTTTCCACACGTGACCTCATGTTTATCCCCTATGTTAGAGGGGGGTCTCGGATAACTTCCATGAAACTGGACTTAGACACTCCCTATCTCTGACTCTAATTTTTGGTTTTGAATGGCCTTGAAGAGTTTCCTCTCCAACCTAATCCAAGGCCATAGTCCTGAACTAGTTTGTGAACCCTACAAACATAAAAGTCTAGTAGATTTTAAAATTAGCATTTCTTTTATGGATTTATATTATGTCAAGGGGTATGAGGGTGAAACTGATGATGTGTAAAGACGAAATAAAAAAATGAATGGAAAATCTGGAAACAAAAAACTTTTACTAAATGCAAAATTTCAACAACTTTTCGCAAAGAAATATTTTTTTTTTTTTAATTTTTCTAAGATTTTATATATCACACTCAAAGGAATTTCGCTCGACTACAAGATACTTATGATCTAAGTGAACTGCAAAGAAAACCTACAAAATAAAAAGACTTTTCCCTAGCTAATGATGCAAAAACACACTCCTCAACCAAAGAAGAAAATGAAAAGAGATTTTTTTATTATTATTTAAGTGTTAGTAAAGCTGAAAAGGGAAAATACCGACAAGCAAAAAACAAAGAAAAACAAAATTATAGCTTAAAGTGCAGATCACAAAGAATCAGAGTAAAGAATCACACAATGGAAAATAAAAAAAAATAAGGACTCTCACGCTTGTCTAAAAACCATATATATATATATATATATTTTATAATTTTTTTTTTTTCTGTCAACTATTAACTGAGAAAAAGCAGGCTAAGGGTAAGATGACCTAACCTACTGATTGTTCAAACCTAGACTCAAACACCTGAGAGGAATACTTCTTATCAAAGGAGGAGATGACTGCCCCACCCTGAACAAAAAGTAGCCTATCCAAGCACGCGACTGTCACTAAAAAAACACGTGTGCAAACACGTGTTGAACAGAGACAGAAAGCGTGTACACGAAGGCTGACCTTGTACAAGCCACGTGTATATCTAAATTCTAAGGAAAAATATGAAAACAGGCAATCCAGACCAGGAAGAGGCCTCTGGTATTGATAACTAGGGTCCCTTGAAGGATTGGATGCTCTTTCTCACATAAAAGACAAATAATGCAAGGAATAATAAGGCGAAAAAAACAATCTGAGATAGGACTGTGAACCAGCAAGACTCAGACAGGATCCCAGAAAACCCCTGAGAATGTGTAATTCTGACAGAGAAGAGGAGGGTTGCCTCTAAGGTTCTCTGAACTCCTACACGCTACTTCTATCTCTACAACTAGCATTCACACACAGGCTGTCAGAGGATAGGGCACGGGTACACGCGTGCAAGCCTTCTTCAGGTCGCGTGTACCTCTGTGTGTCCCGAAAACTACAGTCAAGCAAAAGTCAGGGAAAAACTGGTATGGAAAACCAGACTCCCTACTAGCTCAAACCTTACAGAAAAAGACAAGCAAAGAAAAATAGAAAACCTAATCTTTAAACTACCTAAAAACTTAAATAAATCCAGGAATCCTAAAGAGTATTCTCCCCAGTATGGTCGCCAATTTTGTTTTTGGGAAAACACCCTACGGACTAGCAAATTAGGGTCAGACTTGCATGCAAATTTTACCAAATAGAAACTACTTTTTTACCTACATCCCAAGATTTAAATCCCTTTTTCTCAGTAAATGCAAGGAAAAGGACCACCTACCTTATTACCGGCGTTCGATGTAGATCCTTCGTTGTGCTTGACTACTTGCTTGCGCTGCTCCTTCCAAAGATAACTTGCACTCAAGACAAACAACAACTATGCATGAATGCTACTTCGATACTCAAGGGTTAGAAATCAACTGTAAATTAATAAAACCATAGACAATTCATGCATTGGGACGGGAAAAGCATTCTTTTTATTACTGAAAGTGAATCAACTTACAAAAGTTGAAACCGGCCACCACTCCTTGAACCTGATCCTGGGCTCCTCTTCTTCTTTCCTTCAACTTCTTTGCGTTAAATCTCTTTTGGCATGAGGAAAGGCTAAAGGGTTGGGACAATGGATTACGTAAATGGGCAGCGTTTCTTCGCTATATTTTTTCCTCCTCCAAATGGTACCCCTACACCTTCTTTTATAGGCTAGAAGGAGCTAGGGTTTTGGACAAACCCTCTGCCATGCATGGCCAAGAGTTTCAGTTAACTAACCCATAGATTTTTTTTTCCGTCGGCAACTTTCCTTTTTTCGTGCTTTGTTAGGTACACGCAGGCTGTTGTGAGACAACCAGTGTGTACACACGTACAGTAATGGGTTAGGGCGCGTGGGCCTTGACACAAGAGGATTTTCAAAGAGTTGTTCAACAGAGTTTTGGAAAAGAACGGATATGAGTTGGCCTGATGCCAAGTAAGCATGTGTGGTGCAATTTAGGGTTATAACAATGATGCAGACCTCTCTCGCCTGATGCTGATGAAGAATACCCTTCTTGTTAAGGGGGAGTGTTGAAATAATGTAACTGCGAAGAGAATTCTTATTATTATTTTATTATTGGATTAAATCCCCATTGC
>ML787815.1:927557-938431 GCA_009831015.1 Picea engelmannii | reverse complement strand
AGAATAAAGGAATATTACGTTACAGTGGAGGAACGAGCATAGCAAACATACAAGCTCAAGGCACAAGGACAAGACTGATGTTCTAGGAAATGATACTCGGGAAAAATCCTCCAGTGGCCAAAGGTGTTAAGACGCAAAAGCAATTGTTACTAAGCTGATGGGTAAAGGATGCAAGTGCGGTTGATTGAACACACAATGGTAACGTCCTTCAATGTAAGTTTAACGAGCCCAGAGAAGGGAAGCTCGGTGATTTTTCATGTTTAGAGAGTTTGAAAAAGCATAAAAGGAAACTCCATTGGGGTACCTTTTTCTTCAATAGTCTAGTCGGTTCGAAAAAGAGGTAAACTAGCACCGATTAGACGTCAATTTAAAAACCATTTTTATGAGTGTGAAAAAGACAAGATCACTCGGCCATTTTTTTCACTTTTAAGGAGTCTAAAAAAGGATTAACTATGGACTCCATCAGGAATATTCTTCTGGACCGTTTTAACGAGTGTGAAAGAATAAGGTCACTCGACAATCTTTTCAATTTTAGGGAGTCTGAAAAAGAGCTTAACTATGGACTCCGGGGGGGTTTCTTTTTCGTAAATTTAGTCCCTCGGGCCCGAAAAAGAAATAAAATTATACCTGAGGATACTCTTCTAAAGAATCGGAATTCGATAGAGTATTCGTTTGTTCGTACAGTTGACTGTCCAGACCGAAAAAGGGGTAAACTACCGTCGGACAGACGTGACTTCAAATTTCAGTTTAACGAGCGTGAAGGGTCACAAGATCGCTCAGCAATCTTTTCATTTTTAAAGGGTCTGAAAAGGGCTTAAAAGGAGACCCGTTATGTTTTGGGAGTCCGGAGGGCAAGACAAAGAGTGAAAAAGACCCATGCAAATGAGGCTCAAACTCATATTCAGGAAAGACTATACAGACTCCCGAGCCTACTATGTTGTCAGAAATGGCATGGACACCATAATGCAACCATGACCTACCTAGGGCATCCATGTTTTGGTAAGCTCTACCACCAAGTTGCGACACTCCTAGAGCAGATATGACGTTTCCGTGTCACAACTGGATGGGATCGATCCTATATCGTAATAACAAAAGGCAACGAGATGCAACAGTGGGGATGAAATCCTACCCTATATGCTCAGGTTGATTTTTGAAAAAAAAAATTATGGACCGTCCTTATGTATGTTTTTTTTATTTTTTCTGAAACTCAATGAAAAATGTCCCAATACCTGATCAAATCCCTTCCATATAACTCCAGAACCACTCAAAATGGTTTTTGGTATAAAGAAACTGATAAAAGGGGCCAAAAGGGTGACAAAAAGAGGCCAAAAAGTCCATAAATAGAAGCTGGCAGCTCATTATCACCATTGTTGATTTGGAAATTGACTCTGTAGCCAAAAGACCCCCTTTGCCAGAGATCGTGATTCCGGGAGCTATAGTGGACCAAACGGACTTCTGCTTGGACCAAGTAAGTACAAACTCCCCCCTCTTTCATTTCAATACTTCATTTAAAGTTTGTGGGCACGTTTTGGGGGTGGTCGTCGCCCTCCAAGGGGTCGACCCTAGTAAAACGCGGGCTGTCCAGGGACAGCCCGCGGGTAACCCCCGCGCATATGAAAAATTGGCTTGGCAAGATCTAACTCCCCCTTTTGACTTGTGATTTGGCAGGATGTATGTGCATTGGAGAGAGAGGGAGCATGAGGATGCCAATGAGGCAATGGCTGCAGATCCAAATGTGATGGCCGTGCTGACGCAGTGTGGCTTGGTGAAGTTTTTCTTGTGCCCATTTATGCGTGCTCAAACCAGGCTACTGAATGCCTTGGTTGAATATTGGCACCCAGATGCAGAGGCCTTCATGATAGAGGGGAAATCCTTGGTGCCCACCACCGAGGATATCTACTTTTTGACGGGCCTCTCAAGGAGAGGGGAACCCGTTAACTTTCAGACGTTTCCTGCGGGGCCGAGCAAAGTCTCGAAATTGATAGCGGAGTACTGTGAGGCCAGAACCGAGAAGGTATCTTCCTCAGTTCCCGTGAGTAGGATTACTAGCCTCACCCTCCAGACCATTTTATCATTGATTGGGCGGATTACCGGCTCTGCGGCCGTACATCAGGCGTCGCGCGCACAGATGAACTGTGCAGTTCAGTGCATGAATGCACAAATATATGACTGGAGTACCACACTGTTAGAGAACATGAAGAGGCAATTGACTGATTTCCGTCAACAGACACATAGGAAATTTGGGTTCGGGACTATCCTGTGCTCATTTTTCTTTGAGAGAGTTCCATGCTTTAGTCCTCGGATGACAGTACGAGGACATCTGGCGACTTTCCCGGCAGTATGTAGATGGGCATAATTACTGCCACGACAGGGTGGTGGAAGGACCGTAGAGGCCTTCAACGACGACTTTTTTGCTTGGTTGTCACGGCAGATCCCCGCCATCGAGGACTACCCATACGTAGGGATCGACTTTTCCAGAGATTCAGCTATACCAGTGCCTCCTGGTGAGGAGCGAGGGGAGATGGGTAAGTCTCCACCTGTACAGTTTTTTTGTTTGTATATGTAATTTTTATGTCTTTTTTAGATATATATCATGTTTTTTGGATAACAGAGTTTCTGATGGGTGAACTTTGTGTTGCGTGCAAATGTGTGACCCGTGCGGCCTGTCGATTTTGCGCGGAACAGGCGCCGCCCACGGCCGGAGGCCACAGTCGCTGCCGCCAGGGGAGCAGCAGCAGCAAGGAACCCTCCAGCAGGAGAGGCTCAGAGGGCTCTTAGGCGGATTGAGCAGAACTTCACTGAGCTCACCCGCATAGTTCCCATGATAGATATAGAGGACTTGTCGCCCTCTATGCAGACTCATATGGTGGGGTTACCTCGGACATGGGTCCGATTGTTTAGGCATTTGGGTCAGGCTATATATGACTATAACAGGGCCCACAAGCCCTGATCCGACTTGTAAAATTTTTATGTGCCATGAGCACCTTATTGTATATATTTTTTGAGGGCATAAGCCCTGGTGACTCATTATGATTCCCACTTTCTGAGGCGCTTGCGCCCATCTATGTACTCTGAGGATTTTATGATGTATATATATGGTTTTTATTTCTTTTCTGTGTCTTTATGGATTTTGGGTACAAAAATGTATTTACATGTGTTTTATCATGATATTTTTATGTGTGAGAAAGATGCCAATCTAAAATGTGATTAGCTAGAGTATCCGTGATCTGATTTAGACTCCTAGGAACATGAAAATATGTAATATAATCAAAGTTGCATTCCAAGAGACGTACCCTAAGGAATCGTTGGTGTAAAGTAGGATCGTGCACACGGTATATTCTGTTTAGCTGCGACACAACCAGTTGAGCGTCTAGATAGACCCGGAGACGAGAGATACCCAATGACAAAGCGTCACGAAGCAACTCAATAACTGCACTATACCCAGCAACATTGTTTGTGGTGTCACCTAAGCATATCCCTCCAGAAGATAAAAACTGACCCTGTGGTGTAAAGATTACCCAAGCTGTGGAGGCAAGCCTCCGCGTGTATCGACTAGCACCGTCTGCATACCCAATGAACACCTCGGACTCACTTGACATCTACCATAGTGAAGAAAGATAACATTAATGACACGTCCATGACACGTTTTTCAAAAGAAACGAAAGAAAGTAATAGCACAAAGACTATACATATGTTACAAAAAGTTACCCACAGTGACTATGCTATGAGTAATACTTCTTGAGGTAGAGCCCATTTCTCGGCTCCGCCAAAGCATTCCCTTCAAAATTGACCAGACAATAAGCGCCCTTCTTCAACACCTCCTTAACAATGAAAGGTCCGAACCACATGGGTTTAAACTTTCCTGCCCCCAGGGGGTCCTTATCTTGGTCATAAACCAGGACAAGGTTGCCCTCAGAGAAAACCCGAGGACGAACGGACCTATCATATTGACACTTAACCTTATGTTTATGAGCCTCGTTGGCCAATGCCGCATCACGACGTTGTTCATCAAGCTGCTCTAGGTGTACTAACCGTTCTTCAAGCGGAGAAGTGTCTGGCAATAACTGTACTGCCAATTTTAGAGATGGAATTTGACATTAGATGGGCAAGACTGCCTCCAGCCCGTAAATGAGTTGGAAAGGTGAGAAACCGGTTGCAGTCTTAACTGATGTTCAGTAAGCCCATAATGTCAAGTATAACATCAAATGCCAGTTGGATTTGGCTGAGTTGATGGTTCACTGTAGCATTGTATTAAGAGTTTTATTAACAACTTCCACCTGCCCATTGGCTTGGGGATAGTAAGGTGAGGAGTGTTCTTGCCGTAACCCAAGCTTTGATGTTAACTCGGACATCATTTGGTTCTGAAAGTGACTGCCATGGTCAGTGACAATCTCTCTCGGGACTCCGAACCATGCTATAATCTGGTTAAATAAGAAGAGAGTTGCGGTCTCTCCATCATCTTTGAACGTCGGCATAGCTTCGATCCACTTGGTGAAGTAGTCGACAGCCACAACAATATAGCAGTGCCCCCTAGTTGAAGGGGGGTTACAAGTAGTGTAATCAATCCCCCACTCGGTGAAGGGACCGACGGTGATAACAGGAAACATGGGAGCTGGATGTGCCCTCATCTTCCGCGAGAAGATTTGGCACGGATGGCACTTCTTGACCGACTCGATACAATCTTTTATAAGTGTGGGCCAGAAGTAACCTGCTCGTAAAATCTTTTGGGCTGTTGCCAACCCGGATAAGTGGCCACCACAAGCTCCTGTATGACAATCGTTGAGCACTATGACGGCCTCCTCATGAGTGAGGCATCGATGCAAGATACAATCCACACCTCGCCGATACAAAGTATCATTGAGTATAAGATAGTTCTTGGCCTGATGGCGTATCCGCCGACGCTCATCATGAGAAGAGGAGGTAGGACACTTCAAATTCTAGAGATAGATTAGTATATCTCCATACCAGGGGTCAGACGATTCGATCAAAAACATATCCCCCCGGATAGGCGATTCCTCAGGCACAACGTCACCTGACTCAACCGGAAGTTCCGAAATAAGTTCTGCGAAGACCAATGACTTCTTGGACTTTGATTAAATGAAGTCTAAGTCAAATTATTGGAGGATGACCATCCATCTACTGATTTTTCTGCCGATAACCCGTCATGTCAACATGTACTAGAATGGATTCACGATGGCTACGATGGTGGTCTTACAAAACAGAACATAGTGACGGAACCGTTGAACAGCATGAACTGCTACCAACGCAAGTTTTTCGAGATGGGTATAATTAAGTTCCGGTCCTACGAGGCCTCGGCTCAGGTAATAGATTACGTATTCAGAAAATGAATCATCCTCCTGAACTAAAACCATGCCTATGGTTGACTCTGCGGCAGCCAGATATAAGAGGAAATCCTTGTTATAATTTGGTGGTCGTAGCAGAGGTGTGGTTGTAAGGGCGTGTTTCAATGCGTCGAAAGAGCGTTGTGCTCCTTCGTCCTAGAGAAAAGGAACATCTTTCTTCAGTAAATGCATGAAGCCCTTGGTGATTTCGGCATATTTGGCGATGAAGCGTCGTAAGAAGTTCGCCTTGCCTCGAAGACTTTGAAGTTGTAAAACTGTGCATGGGGGGGGGGAACTGGACTATTGCCTCCACCTTAAGAGGATCCACCATGATCCCCGTTGTTGAAACGATGAAACCTAACAAACGTCCTGATGTGACGCAGAAGCTGCACTTCTTGGGATTCAAGCGAATCTGGAAGTAGCGGTAGTGTTCGAAGATGAGTCTGAGGTGTGTAGGATGATCCTTTCGCTTGCGAGAGCGTGATGCTAAATCATCTAGATATGCCTTGACTATATGTTTGAGGTCATGAAACACAAAAGACATGGCCACTGGAAAGTGGCTCCAGCATTCTTGAGACCAAAAGGAATTTTTAGATAGGCGAATGTACCCCACGGACAAATGAATGTTGTTTTGTGTTGGTCCTCAGGTTTGATTTGGATTTGGTTATAGCCCGAGAAACCATCCATGAACGAAAAGGCTTCACAACCGGTGCACTCATCAATGATCTGGTCGATGAATGGGGTTGGATAATTATCTTTTGGACATGCCTTGTTTAAATCACGAAAATCAGTACAGACATGAATCGTGCCTTGTCTTTTATCGACCGGCACGGGGTTTGACACCCATTGGGTCAAGTGAATAGGGTATATGAACCCTGCCTTAAGCAATTTCTCCACTTCTGTCTTAATGGCTACTGCTTTCCTAGGATTAACTGGATGAATTTTCTGTCGGACAGGCTTAGCATCAAGATACGTAGTGATTTCGTGTTCAACTATTTTCGGATCAATGCCTTGCATTTCCTCGTAAGACCAAGCAAAAACATCGCGGAATTCTTTAAAAAGATCTGTGTAAATCTGAATCTCTTCGGGGGAGCAATCCGCTCCGACGAAGACATTCTCCATGATGCCGAGGTTTCGGGAGATATTGATAGGTATTGTGGTAGCGATAGTCTCCATATTTCCCTCAGCATAAATATCTTGTGTAGCTAAGAGGTTAATGGGACAAGGCCGATCTCCCGTCATGGTGATAGTGAATTCTCCTGCCTCGATTCGATGTAACTCTGGGAGGAAATATGATCTGTGATGAAGATCTTCCCAGGGTTTGTCTGAACCAGTCATTGCTTCGATTATGGCTTCGTCAGACAGCAAGACTAAATCTAACGAATCGGTGTTGGTAAAAGAATCCTGAGCCCAGATAGGCTCAAGCAGTGGATCCAACTCTTGTGTGGGAATTGGATCAGGGATAGCTAAAGTTTGATGGACCAAAGAGTACGCTACTTCAGCGGCTGACAAGGGTGTAGACATGCCCACATGCCCTGTCGCATCCATCGTGTCTGATGGGGAAGGAAGAATCCATGGATCCTTAAAGTAAGTCGTGCAGAACGACGAGATGTGAAAAATCTCAGCCTTGTGGTGAGTCGATATAAACTTAACATCGCTATGAGGAGGTGGGTAATAGAAAATACCCATCAAAGAGGGGCACAAACCAACTCCTATGTTGACGACACCGGCTTGAGGATTATCAACCATGGGAACTGTGGATGCCCCCAAAGCTGGGTCAGGTCGAGAGAAGGATAACTGATCAATAGTCACTATCTGGCCTTCATGTGGAAACAATAAGACACGGAAGATTGTAGCGACCATCGCTTGCATTGCATAAGTCCAACTACGACCTAACAATAGATTATAGTCGATGGGGGCATCAACTACCTCTACTTCGACGCACACGGTCTTTCCCCCTAACTGCACAGGGAAAGAAGGAATGATGCCATGCGTTCGGAAAGAATGACCATTGAACGCAGTGAGGAGAGTAGGTGACGGAGACAACTCAGTTTGACCAACGGCTTTCCAGCATGCTAACGACATAACGCAAGTCGAAGCGCCCTCGTCTACCACCATTCGGAAGATGTTCCGTGTAAAAGTTTTCGTGGGATGAGACACTACTATCTGAAACGCGACGTGGTAAGGCAAACGAGGTTTTAATTCAGTCGTATCTAACATGAGGGTTCCCGGGTTACAAGTCTCAGTAGAGCCTAAAGAAGTCAACAAGGCTTTCCTCTGAGCAGGGCAACTTTGGAGGACCTCCAAAGCGGACATAGCACAAGGGGTTTGTGATAAATCTTCCACCACAGAGTAGTTCTGGGCGGCCCTTGCGTTTGGATTATGTGAAGCTCGTTTAAATGCACCTTTTGGGATGCATGTCATTGTCTCACCCAATGTCTTCTCGATCTGTAGCGGAAGAGATGGGACGTCGGCTTCTTTGCCCTTCTCAGAGGTGCTTGGTTTACTATAGTCGTGCACTCTAGTCATTATGAAAGCGTCACTTTTCACCATATATACATTCGTGGAAGATGAATTGTTTGGAGGAGGGCAGTTTTCGTGGCTGCCCCCTTCGGTACTTGCAGAGGCTTGAGTTAAATTTTGCCCATGCTGAAAGGGATTAGTCAACATGGCTTGTTGTTGCTGTGTGACAAACTTTTGGGCCTCTGCAAGTCGAGGACATAGATGGGTAGGGTGGTCTTCCGCACACAAATTGCATGGATACCTCGCCTTCCATTTTTCCGTGGTGCCCTCGCCAGCATTATCAGTTGGTTTCTTATCCCCCTTACCCTTCTTGCGTTGTTTTTTCTTCCCTTCAGGTTGTTGGTTGGCCTTCGGGTTAGTCATTTGCATGGAGTGTACGTCTGAAGTTTGGGTAGGAGGAGCAGCCACAGCAGTAGTCTGGTTGGTCGCTGAGTGTTGGATAGATAACTGTTGCAATTGTTTTGTCAATTGCTCAGCGGGCTTAGTTTGTGTTGAACCAACTATACCATCGGCATGTGGTCCAGCACTCTGTCTAGTCTTATCCAGAATTGATCGTGGTGCATCCGGCAGGATGGTATATAATAAACCAGACTGAGAGTAGATAAGCTCAAACTGTTGAGCCCTCATGATGGCCTCTTCCTCGGAGAAAACCCCAGAATTTGTGACGTCTTTGGACAATTGGGGGACCAAAGACTTAAGAAACCAATCCAGCAGGAATGCTGGTGGAACTGGCACTTTGATTAGACTTTCTCGGCGTCTCCACTCTCGGATATGATCCGAGATATGGTTTGTTGTTGTCTGTTCGAAATTGGCTAGCAACTCCGTGACGGCATCATATCTCATAGGTAACTAGAAATGGTTAAGGAAGGCCATAGCCAGTTCGCCGAAAAAAGAATATCGTGAACGATCAAGCTCTATGTACCATTTCGCGGCACTCCCAATGAGAGTGCGTTGAAACAATCGCAACTGGACGGAGTCATCTTTCAGTGAGTTAGATGAACACCATAAGTGGAAAGTGGTCACGTGATCACCTGGATCCTCATTAGGCTTGGCCTCGAACTTTGGGATGTCCGAAGGAAACTTCGTCGGCATAGGAGGCCAACGTGGATCGTGACAGATAGGATCATTCAACAACCGTGTTAAATATGGCAAGTGTAACGTTGCCAAGAAAGGTAGTTTAGGTTGTTGCTGATAGCTGGGATAAAAGGGTCCTGGAGTTGGACTGACACCAGGTTGCCCGGAAAAGTTTGGCTGTTGGCCTGGGTTTTGGTAGAAACCGTGGCTCTGACCAATGTAAGGGTTTTGCATTTGAGGAGACATCATTTGATGATTCCCCATGAAGGACATAGGATTTTGGGCATTCATCGTGTTTGACGGACTTTGGGAAGGATTCCCCCATGTCGGTCCTGTGGGGAGAGGCATAGAGGTATGTCCAGGGTTCCATTGACTGTGGAAAGAATTGCCCCAGAACGACATTCCAGAGGAAGGAACGGATCCTTGTCTTGAGTTCCAAGGTTCGGGTATATGTGCCCCCAGCGCAGGAATAGTACCCTGGGCCGGTGTAGTTTGTCCAAAAATTGGTGTGCCCCCAGATGGGAAAGCAGTGGATGCGAAAGTGTTAGTACCAAACGCCCCGTTCCAAACAAACGGTGACGAACCCACCAGCAGAGTTTGCGCAGGTGTTCCTTGACTCCTGACTCCAAGTGGACTCATGTGTGCAGGCTGCCCGGCGTACTGTTGATGCAATCCACTAAGCGAAGGGGACGAAGGAGGGATATGACCCCCAGCATAAGGAAAAGAATTGAAAGGGACAGGAATGCCCCCAAGTTGACCTTGCAGAAGAGCATTAGAGCTCCCTGCCCCCAGACCCAAAGTCTGTAAAGTGGAAGAAGTGAGCGCAGGACTTGTTCCTGAACTAGGCATACCGTATGAAAACGGAGGGCCTGTCGCACTAGGTGTGTAAGGAGGTGTGGCCGCCACGATAGATGGGGTCAGTCCACTGTGCGACGCGGTTGCGGCCGAGACCATGGTGGCTCGGACCGCCGACAAAGGAAAGTTAGGAGAAGCTTCTCCTGTGGTAGTAACAGTGATAGGAATGGAAGAATTCCCAGAGGAAGTGATTTGTTCCATAACTGGGTTAGGCGCTGATAGGCGTTCGTAAAATTGAATTGGAAAAAAAATGTCCCGCCAAGTATCAGCGTTTGAGGTTTCAACCGATCCAAGATTGGCGGTTGATTCCTCCGAGAGTTGTTCGGTCTCAAAAGCCCCAGTTGCTTCGAAAGACCCTTGATGGTCTAGCTTCTGCTTCAATGGTGGCGGGGGTGGCTCCAGTATAACCGGCGGCAGGCCCAGAAGCCTTCGTGACCGGCGGAGCTCTGAATCCTCCACTGTGTGAGAAGATTCACGACACGCTAAGGTATTCTACACGAAAAAACAGTAACACGCACTAAAATAAATCCCCTAGAAGATAAATCAAGCAAGCACTAATACTAGTTGGAAGAACAGTTACAACAACCAACACTAGAGCAACTTACCGGTGCAAGTGCAACTCGAATATGGAAGCACCCTCCGGGTATACTCTGCAAAGCGTTGGTCTGATTTCCATCCTAGGTACCGTGGTATACCCCCGCAGTCACCTGTGTATGTCCCTAGAAAAGATTGGCAACTAGTTTGCCAGCACGTGAACAGTTATCAGGCGGGTACAGTCGATAGTCGGGTAGACCACAATGAGTAGGGTATCAAGCCCAAAACCTGTCAAGGGTATCGAGAGAAAATGGTCCGGAAGACAACTGAGGACCTCGAACGGATTCGAGACCCACGAAGCTCCGTGGAAAATGCAAACGACGGACTCCCTTAACAAATCCTGGATATGTGTTCTCCACAACGCTCGGTCCAGCTTTGGAGGGGTTATCTCCGCTACCTTTCCTTACGCGACCTCGTGTTTAGCCCCTGTGTTAGAGGGGGGTCCTGAATAACTTTCTGTAACTGGACTTCTACACTCCCTATTGA
>ML787815.1:904200-916596 GCA_009831015.1 Picea engelmannii | reverse complement strand
TTATTCTTAACTAGAGAAGAAAAGCTCATCACTGAATGTAAACAGAGACTTGCCGCTGAATTTGAAATGAAATACCTTGGCCTAATGCATTACTTCTTAGGTCTTGAGGTATGGCAGAGTCCGGAAAAAATCTTCCTTAACGAGGGGAAGTACACGGTCAAAATCTTAAAGAGATTCGACATGCTAGAATGAGAGTCCATGAATACACCCATGGAAGCGAAGCTGAAGCTGTTGGTCGATACTTCATTAGATTTGATAGATTCCACTCTGTACAGATAGATTATTGGATCGTTGATGTACCTGACGAACACCAGACCAGACATCTGTTTTGCAGTGAACACCTTGAGTTAGTTTCTGGTAGAGCCCAGACGTGTTCATCTAGTGGCTGCAAAACATGTGATGAGGTACCTCAAAGGTACAGTGGATTATGGTTTTAGCTATGATGGAGATCATGACTTCACACTGAGTGGATATACCGATGCAGATTGGGCAGGAAGCGTTGCTGACAGAAAAATCACTTCCGGATGATGTTTCAGTTTGGGATCAGCTATGATCTCATGGTAGAGTAGGAAGCAATCTAGTATTTCTCTCATCACAGCGGAAGCAGAGTACATTGCCGCATGTTCTGCTAGCTGCGAAGCTATATGGATTCGAAAGTTACTGACAGGCCTATTTGATTTGGAGATGAGAACAACCGTGATCCTATGTGACAATCAAAGCTGCATTAAAATGACAGAGAATCCTATGTTCCATGACAGGTCGAAGCACATAGAGTTCCGCTATCATTTCATCCACGACATGGTAAGAGAGGAGCCTTCAAGCTCCAATACATTAGCATGGATGAATAAGTTGTTGATGTGATGACTAAGCCTCTATCTCGTGTAAAGTTTGAACACTTTCGAGATAAGCTTGGTATTGTCCGAAAGGACCTTCCCTGAAAGGGGGAGTAGATGTATTCCTTGCTTTTGACCTCGTTGTTAGACATAAAGCAAGATTAGTCATGCTTCTAACCTCGATGTTAGACGTAAAGCATGACGTCGTGTGATCCTTGCTTCTGACCTCCCTGTTAGACGTAAAGCAAGATGAGTCATGCTTCTGACCTCGTTGTTAGACGTAAAGCAAGATGAGTTATTATTTTGACCTAGTTGTTAGACGTAAATCATAACGTTGTTGATTCCTTGCTTCTGACCTAGTTGTTAGATGTAAAGCAAGATGATTCCTCGCTTCTGACCTAGTTGTTAGACGTAAAGCATAACACCATTGATTCCTTGCTTTTGACCTAGTTGTTAGATGTAAAGCAAGATGATTCCTCGGTTCTGACCTCGTTGTTAGACGTAAAGAGAGATTTTGATGTGTTCCTTGCTTCTGACCTAGTTGTTAGATGTAAAGCAAGATGATTCCTCGGTTCTGACCTCGTTGTTAGACGTAAAGAGAGATTTTGATGTGTTCCTTGCTTCTGACCTCGTTAGACGTAAAGCAAGATGAGTCATGCTTCTGACCTAGTTGTTAGACATAAAGCATGACGTTGTGATTCCTCGCTTCTGACTTAGTTGTTAGACGTAAAGTGAGATGATGATATTACTTGCTTCTAACCTTGTTGTTAGATGTAAAGCAATATGTGACTGACACTGAGCTACCAACTTAACTGCCGAGACATTGAGCTAGTGTAGTACTGTGATGTGCCAGCCTAGTGCTGTGATGAGGTATCATTTTTACTGATATATATTTGATGCAAATGATGATAGCATTCTTTCGAGAATGTTGATGTTGTTGATGAAGAAAATTTCTGATGACTCATAAATGTGCTAGACAATGTTTCAAGATGATATTGACGATACTGTCCTCCAGATGCCACTAATGATGCAGACCTCTCTCGCCTGATGCTGATGAAGAATACCCTTATTGTTAAGGGGGAGTGTTGAAATAATGTAACTGCGAAGAGCATTCTTATTATTATTTTATTATCTGATTAAATCCCAATTGCGGATTAATCATGTCATTATTATTATTAATGTTATTGGATTAATCCCCATTGTGGATTAATCATGTCGGTAATTGTATAAGGACCAAATACCCTTTTGTGGATTGGTCATCGGACAATTACAAAGGACAGAATAAGAAGTCAGCCCCAATAGTTATAATGGAAGACCCATAATTAATTAAAGGTGGGTTTACCCACCCAGAGTGAGAGGTCGGCCCTGCCAGATTGTGATCTTTCACACGTGCCAGTTTGATATAAATAAGAGGTTAGCACCTCACTTCTAACACACAACTCACTTTCTCATTCTCTTATGAGGCAAGCTACAATTACAAGTTGGAGAGAGGAGAATAAGAGTGGTGCATCTCTTGGGGAGGACTTTATTTATTGGTTTGAGTTATCTCTTGAACATTGTATAAGCTATTTATGATAAGGAATTTTTTGTTGGGTTTTCTTCCCCTAGAGGGTTTCCCAGGATAAATGTTGTGTCTCTTGTGAATGTGTATTTCTCAGTGATCTTGTTCATATTATGCTCTTATCTAATGAAATGCAAAGAACTATAATGATGGCATAAACATTAACATGGTGAACCCAGAGTGCCCCACTGTCGGTGTAGCATGAAGCTTAGAAAGTACTGTGGATTTAAGCTTCGATTGTTTACTTATATACAAACGGCCTTTGTATCAAAGATCATCCTAGAGCCAAGAGTACCCTAGGGGAGCTAGAGCACTGGACTATAATTGTTGGATCAATTGCAAACTTTTCAGATCTTGTATCCATTCCTGGAGAACAGCTTGGAGCCAATCTGGTATAATGAAGGAAAGAGAAAAAAGGGATCCTTCATCTTCATATTTGCAGGAAAGTGCATCCGCAATCACATTTTCTTTTCTTTTCTTGTAAATGATCTCATAATCATAGACAAATAGCTTAGTTACCCATTTTTGTTGCTCCCTGGAGGAAATGTGTTGTTCCAGAAAATACTTGAGGCTTTGATGGTCTGTCTTAATTTGGAAGCGTTTCCCCAATAGATAAGGGCGCCACAAATCAATGGCATGCAGGATAGCCAAAATTTCCTTTTCATAGATATATTTGCCTAGATTTATTTTAGATAGTTGCTTGCTGGTAAAGGCCAAAGGCCGACCCTCTTGCATAAGGACAACACCAATTCCTTTCCCTGAAGCATCACATTCCAAGAAAAAGGTCTTTGTGAAATCAGGAAGGTCCAGGACTGGAGTGGTGCACATGGCCATCTTCAAGGTTTGAAAATCTTGAGCAGCAGCTGGAGTCCAAGTGAAAGAGTTCTTTTTTAGGAGAGCAGTGAGAGGTGTTGCAATCTTTTTGCAATTCTTAACAAACTTATTATAATATCCTATTAAGCCTAGAAATCCATGCAATCTTTTGAGAGTATTTGGGTGAGGCCTGTATTGTATAGCTTCAATATTTTTAGGATCCACCTTGACGCCATCCTTGCCAACCAGATGACCCAATTACTCTACTTCTGAGGTGCCAAAAGCACATTTCGACTGTTTCAGGAAAAGTTGGTGATGAGATAGTAGATGGAGAACTCGATCCACATGAGCAAGATGTTTTGTACAGGTCTTGCTATAGATGAGGATATCATCAAAGAAAACTAAGACAAAATGGCAGAGAAAAGGACGAAAGACTTGATTCATGAGGCTTTGGAAGGTGGAAGGGGCATTACACAAGCCAAAGGGCATGACCAAAAAATCATAGTGGCCCTCATGAGTTCTAAAGGAAGTCTTGGGAATGTCTGCCTCTTTCATATGTATCTGGTGGTAGCCCGAACAAAGATCAAATTTAGTAAATAATTGGGCACTACTCAGTTCGTCTAGGAGGTCATCAAAGATAGGAATGGGAAATGTGTCTTTAATGGTAAGTTTTTTGAGGGATGGGAAGTTAGGACACATTTTCCAAGAACCTTCTTTCTTCAGGACCATGACTACAGGAAAAGAGTAGGGGCTCATACTAGGGTGGATAATGCCTCCATTAAGGAGTTCCTAGACCATTTTCTCAAGTTCATTTTTTTGGGAAAAGGGGTGACGATATGGATGGATATTGGGAGGAACGATTCCAGGTACAAGGGGAATGGAATGATCATGAACACCACGTGGAGGGATTCCCTGGGGATTGGAAAATACCACTTGATGTCTAGAAAGTATGGCTTGGAGGTCTTGCAGCACTGAGGGTGTTTATGTTGCTTGGATGGCATGGAGTTGACCAATAACACTAGAATGACCCTTTTTGAGAATATTTTCCATGCGATGGGAGCTAATGATCTCAGGTGACCTAGTGGTGATGCCTTGGAACTTATATTGGTGGCCTTCTTGGAAAAATTGCATGGTTAATTCCTTAAAATCCATGAGAATGGGACCCAAAGTCCTTATCCAGTCTACACCCAACACAATGTCACACATGCCCATGTCTATAGAAAACATATGAGATTTCAGGTGGTAGTCACCAATTTGGAGACGCACATTTTCACAACACCCTCCAAAATTCATGGATCCACCATTGGCAATCATGATTTGGAAATTATTGACGGCATGGATGTAGCAATGAGTTTCTTGGGCAATGCGACGATGAATAAAATTATGGGTGCTTCCACTATCAACCGGAATGATGACCTTCCGATTCTTGATGTAACCTATTAGCTTGAGGGTTTGGGGAGCGGAGAAGCCGGTGAGAGAATTAAGGGAAATGATCGGTTTTACATCGGGAGGGTCTGAAGGAGGGGTTATGTCAGGGGTTTCAGGTGACTCAGACACAAGGGGAGTTTCAATATCCTCTTCTGAAATATCCTCGAAGATGGCCATAAACAACTTTTGTTCCTTACACTTGTGGCCTGGAAAATATTTGTCATCATAATTATAACAAAGGCCTTTGAGTTGGCGTTCATCCATTTCAACCCTGGTCAATTTTTGGATCTTTAGTGGAGCGGAGGGAGTAATGGGATTTACTGATTTAGGGCAATAGATAAAGGAGGGTTTCCGATTTTGAGAAGATACAACATGTTGTGCTTCTTTAGCTCTTTTAGCAGCCTCCACCCAACTCTGAGGCCGAGCCATGAGGACAAGGGCCCAAAGCTCATCCTTGAGGCCACTGATAAAACATTCTCAGAAAAAGGCATCAGACATGCCCTCTGTCCGAAAAGACAGATGCTCAAAGGCAGCTATAAAGTCTTCCAATGTTCCTGAATGTTTCAACTTTGTCAAAAGGCCCAAATGGTTGGTGTCAGTGTCAAAGTGTTCATAAAGCTCTGCCACAAAGTGTGTCCAAGAAATATACCCTTGATGAGAAGTTTTTCTCCATTGCCACCATTGCCAACGTTCTTGATCTAGATGGAGAACACCATACTGAAGTTTGGCCAAGTCATCTGTAATGTCATATAAAGAGAAATAATGTTCCATTTGGGTTACCCAACCAGTGGGGTCTAAGCCATCAAATTTGGTCACATCCACCTGCGGAAGGCGTAGGTCACATTTAAAGTGATGGTTCTGAAAGTTATGGGAATGAGATGAATGGTCACCTTCAGTGTGTGGAGGTGAGGAAGAGGAAGGGTTATATGTAGGGATATGCAGTTTGGTGCAGAGTGCCGAAAAGAAATATTCAAGCTGGGTGGTGAGGTCTTGTTTGATTTCCTCCATTGAGGAATGCATGGTTGTATTGATGGAGGCAACATTGGCACTGATTTGTTTTACTTCTTGTTGGGTCTCGATGAGACCAGATTGCAAGATGTTGAAGAGAGCTTCCAAGTATTGGCTACAGGTATGGGCCATGAGGATAGGGGAACTGAAAAAGGGGGGGCGGGGTCAAACATTTTTCCAAAAAATGATATGGATGAAAGTGATAAGGGCAAAGAAAGGAATCCAATGGAATAAGTCTCAAAAAATGGTGAAAATTTTTCCAGACATTTTTTTTTTTTTACACTTACGGAGTTATACTCCGGTCTGAAGAATACTGCAAAGAGGAAATTCCCAAATGATTAACCAGAAATAAATGTGTATTTACTTGGCAACCCAAACACAGTTGCACGGTAATAGATCTTGTCTGTTTTAATTTTTTTATGTTTCGGTCCCCAAGGGTTAGGTATTCAAGGGTTCTACAGACAAGGGTTTTCCCTATGCTATAGCTTTCTGATATATGTGTAGGGTCCAATAGTAGTACTCAACCAAATATCTCAGGGCACTAACTAAGGAGGATAGACCATACCCTTAGCCATACTACTCGACTACCCAGGTACTAGAGAGTATCTTCCCGAGTGTTGTTCTTGGTGGCACTATAGCAGTCAGGCGGCCAATCAATTTATCTAAAGAGGGCTTCAGGAAATCTAGGTTGATCCATACATAGGTGTTGTCTGATGTGCTACCACTCGAAGGGGTGCCAACAGGGGTTACAAGGGTGGCCAACAGATGTGCGCTTAAGAACCACTTATATTTCTTGCGTGTATGAATCCCTCAACCGTGGGTTTATGAGCGTAATGACAGATCTTTGTGGCTTAAAGACGTCGGAATATGTCTCTACCCTGAAAAAAATTTACCCACAATTCCTACCAAGAAAGTGCTCTCATACCACTTGTAATATACCAGATATAAAAAGTATGCAGAACAAAAATAAAATGCTAGAAATGGCAGAATAACAACAATATAACCAAAATAATCACCACAATAACACTGAAATGATATGAGAATAACAACATAAATAGAACTTTGATTATGAGAGCAATGTTCACGGGCCTCTTCGAGGGGGAAACCTCCAGTCGAATAGAGCTCTATTACAATAATATCCAAGCTAGGGTTCTCATACCCTCGACTCCTATTTATACTAAATATGTCTATCAAAAGAAGCATCTAGAGGAAGATCCTTCTAGAAGCAAAAGCTTCTATTAGGTCTTCTTACATTCGACTTGTTCTATTTTATTGCAATGCCTTATTAATATTGAACTTTATTACATCTGAATATATTGTTCTACCTATGTGTGGGTTAGGATCCTAACATAGCACAACATCACATAGATGCGTATTCTCTCCTATATTCCTTACATCGCCTAGACATCTATTTATATATTGCAAAATAGGCCTAAGCATGGGTAAACCCATGGGCCGACATTCCCATACCCGTTACATATTCCCAATTCCCAAAAAGGACCAAAAAATAGGCCAAGATCCCATGATATCTGCTTCGTCTTGCGCTCCGCCTTTGACAGGCTGTCGAAGTCCAAAATAGGTCAAACTTGACCAAAGATCTCTCAAAACTTGGTCAAGGGCCAACAAAAATTTATCCAATTGTACAGTGTTGATACTATTTTAAAGTTTTACTATTGTTATGTGTTTTGACGATTTATGATGTTCATGGTGAAGGAATGAATTTATGAAGAATTGAATAAGTTTCAAGCGTTTTCTCTTCTATAATTTATGCAAGGAGTGCATACCGAACTTGAGGAGTGCATGTGAGAGAGTCTTTTTTTACTCGAAGCTCAGAATAGATAACATGGAACTTGTTTTATGCAGAGTATGCATATTAAGCGCAAGGAGTGTGTATGCGAAGTCTTTGACTTGGAGAAATAACTAGGGTTTTTCTCGCAAGAAAGTGCAGAGGTCGGTTGCAAGGAGTGCATAGGACAAGGAATCGACTTAGTGTCGAATAAATATTCCAAAATAATAATTTTTGAATGGTGAATAGCTATCCAAGAGGAGCTGAATTATTTCAGACCGTTGGATTTAGAAAAAGTGCACGAGCTTTAAAATATGTGTATACATAGGAGGAGATATCGTTGAAGACCGAAGGAGATCTGGACCATCTAATCCAGAAGGATACGTGGAGATAGATTATGAACTCCGGAGAAATCACTTCAAGATTTTCATATTGAGACTTGAAACTCCCAAAGCCCGAAGAGTTAGAGGGCTGAAATAAATGTCGACCATTGGATAGTTCGAAGTAAATTATAGTCATCTGATTCAGAAGGAAATGCGGCAAGAATCTGTGCATTTTGGAGGAAAGAAAAGGTTTAAATTTGAAACTCTTGAAGTCCAAATTACGAAATAAATCATAGCCATTGATTTAGAAGGGTTAAATTTGATCTGTATATTTGGAAAGGAGAAGAGATTTGTTTTCCATTTCATGAATCGTGAAGTCTCGATTTGTGAAGAGTTGATCTGAACCGTTGAAACACGGAAAGTTGTGGACCTTTGATCTAAATCAAGCGGGGTTCAAAAGTTCAGACATCATAATAAGAGAGGAGAACTAATTCGTGAGTTCGAGAAGTGAGAAGTCTCGTAGCGCTCGGAAGCTGGGCCCCAGGTCATAGCCAGAGGTCATATGTAGGAAGGAGCTAACAGAGGAGGATATAGTTCCTAAACACTAATCGCTCGGTAGTGCAAAGGGAGAGGTTGTGCATGTCATATAACTTGCACTGAAGTATTGAAGAGACATGTGGTTATTTCAAGTGACACCATTAAGATTTCAGATAGCTAATTCAGCTCCAAGAATTGAAGATCCTTGATCAAGAGGTCGTGTTGCCCAAGGAGAAGAGGGGTTGTCACCAAGTGGTATCAGATCCTGAACAAGATTGAAGTTGTAATCAGTGTTTTAGGAACAATTGAAATGATGTTGTCGAGGGTACGTGTAGAACCACCTTTAGAAAACTGTGTTGTAGGAAGAGAAATGAGGGAGCTTTGCGCAAGGTTGGAAGTGATGGAAGCAATGCAAAGAATAACACGTGTTGTTGAAGACGTCAGTGATGCAGAAAGTGAATAAGTAGAGGTTGAAGAAGCTAAAGGAGAATATGCGGCTAAAGAATGCTTATTGAAAGTTGTTTTGAAGTTGGGATCTAGAGAAAAGATGGGCGTCCCAATGTATGAAAGTAATTTGGATGTTGAAGAACTATTGGACTAGATAAGGTCCATGGACAAGTATTTTGACTATGAAGATGTCGATGAAGGAAGGAAGGTGAGGCATGTTGTCACCATATTAAAGGGACATGAAACACTGTCGTGGGATGAATTGCAAGCAGAGAGAAGGAGAAAAGGCAAACAAAATATAAAGAATTGGGATAAGATGGTAGCCAAACTGAAGGCTAAATTCATACCTAAGGATTACCAGATAAATATGTTCAGAAAGTTGCAAAACCTGAGACAAATGGGTATGACAGTGAAAGAGTATACAAAAGAATTCTATAGGATAAATATTAGGAATGGACAAAGAGAGAAGGATGATGAAAAAGTTTCCAGGTATATAAATGTCTTGAGATATGAAATCCAGGATGAAATCAGCGTGATGACTATGAGGATAGTGGAATATGCTTATCAGATTGCACTAAAGGCAGAAGAAAAGTTGGCCATAAACCAGGGTCAATGAAACCGAAGCAGAGGCTCAAATAGAGGTAAGGGAATTATCTATGATAAGGCACCGAAACCCAAGGAAAAGAATGAGAAATCATATGGTCACTTTGAAAGAGGATGAATTTCCCAAATAAGACCGTTTGGTGGGAGAAACTCTTTTCCTTGAGGAAGAGGAAGAGGTAGAGGAGGTGGAGTTAAATGTTATGCCTATGGAAAGACAAGACACGTGTCTTCGGAATGCCCCGAGAGGAATAAAGAAGGAGGAGGAGAATCACACATTTGTGAAGCCCAGAATAATGTGGAATAAGAAGTAGCAGAAGGAGGAAAGAACCTTATGATGAGGAAAGTTCTTCTAAATCCAGAGAAGGAAATAGAAGGCTCAGTTCAGCGAACGTGGTTGTTCAGAACTGCTTGTAAAACAAAGGACAAAGTTTGAAAAATGATTATAGACAATGGGAGCATTGATAATTTAGTATCTATAGAAATGGTGGAGAATCTGGAGATGGAGACAACTGCACACCCAAGTCCATATAAAGTATCATGGTTGCAGAAAGGACATCAAGTAATGGTAAGTCAACAATGCAAAGTTGAATTTAAAATAGGAGGCTATAAAGATGAGATTATGTGTGATGTAATTCCCATGGATGTTTGTCATATTTTGTTTGGAAGACCATGGAATTTTCATAGGAATTTAATTCATGATGGGAGAAAAAATAGTTACACTCTAGAGAAAAATGGTAGAACCCACATGTTACTGGAAATAGAAGAGAAGAAAGAAAAGGAAGAATCCATAACAAGAATACTTATCATGAGTGGGAAGGAACTCTTGGAAGAGATCAATAAATATCAAGAAATGCAATTTATTGTAGTAAGGAAGCCAAGAGTTATCCTTACCAGTACTTCTATGAATGATTTACCTGAAGAAATCCAAGAATTGTTAGAGAATTTTGCTGACATAATAGTGGATGAGTTGTCTCACTCATTACCACCCATTAGGAGTATTAGCCACCATATTGACTTGACTCCAGGAGACCGTTTTCCAAATAAAGCAGCGTATAGGTTGACACCCCGAGATAATGAAGTTAAGAATCAAGTTCAGGAGTTGTTAGATAAAGGTTTAGTTAGGGAAATTATAAGCCCATGTGCAATTCCAATTGTGTGAAGTCCGAAGAAGGATGGAGGATGGAGAATGTGTACAGATTCCAGAGCCATCAATAGGATAACCATCAAGTATAGATTTCCTTTACCGAGGATGGATTATTTGATGGATTGTTTGAGTGGAGCAAGCTATTTTTAAAAATTAGACTTCAAGAGTGGATATCATCAGATAAGGATGGGAGAGGGAGATGAATGGAAGACAACATTCAAGACAAATGAAGGTTTGTTTGAATGCCTAGTCATGCCATTTGGATTGACAAATGCTCCAAGCACATTTATGAGGTTGATGAATGAAGTACTGAAAGACTTCGTAGGTAAATTTGTCATTGTGTGTTTGGATGATATATTATTTTTCAACAAAACAAAGGAAGAACATCTAAAGAACTTGACATTAGTGATGAGGAGGTTGCAGCGAGAAAAGTTGTTAATAAATTTGAAGAAAAGTTATTTTATGAAGACAGAACTTATATATTTGGGTTTTTTTTTCTCTTCAAATGAATCAAAGATGGATCCAAATAAGGTGAGATCAATCAAAGAATGGTCGTCACCTAGGAGCATATTTGAGGTGAGAAGTTTCCATGGGTTAGCAAGCTTTTATAGAAATTTTATCAGAAAATTTAGTGGTATATGTGCACCCATGATGGATAATGTTAAGAAGAAAAATAAGTCTTTTAATTGGACATAGGAGGCTAAGAAAAGATTCAAAGTGTTGAAAAAGAAGATAACATAACAACCAATTTTGGTTTTACCCGATTTTGGAAAAACATTTTAGGTGAGGTGTGATGCACGTGGAATAGCCATTGGACCAGTTTTGAGTCAAGATAATAGGCTAGTTGCTTATTTTAGTGAAAAGTTGAATGAAACTAAGGACAAATATTCTACATATGACAAGGCGTTTTATGCAGTGATTCAATATTTGAAGAAATGGAGACATTATTTAATTCCAAAAGAGTTTGTCTTGTATAGTGATAATCAAGATTTGCAATTTATTACTAGGCAAGAGAAGTTGAATTAGAGGCATGCTAAGTGGGTAGAATTCATGAAGAATTTTAATTTTTTCATTAAACATATTTCGGGAAGTGCTAATAAAGTTGCAGATACTTTGAGTAGGAGGATTTTGGTTGTACAAGAATTCCAAGTGAAGAACTTAGGGTTTGAACACCTTGAGGAAATGTATCAGGAAGATCCAGATTTTAAGGAGGACTACGAAGCATATGGAAATCCTTTGTTGAGAGATAACAACTCATGGGCATAATATTTGATCCAGGATGGATTTTTGTTTAAAGGAATCCAATTGTGCATACCAAGATGCTCAATGAGAGATAATTTATTGAAAGAAAAACATAGTGGAGGTTTAGTCGGACATTTCGGTCATGACAAAACATTTGCACAGCTAAGTAGTTTGTATTATTGGCCATGTATGAGGGAATATGTGAAGAAATTTGTAGACCGATGTAATATTTGTCAACATGCAAAAGGAAAAAGACAAAATACTAGTTTGTATCAACCATTTCCTATTCCAGAAAGGCCTTGGGATGCAATTAGTATGGATTTTGTGTTGGGATTACCTAGAACTCAGAAGGGAAGTGATTCCATATTTGTTGTGGTAGATAGATTTTCTAAAATGGCACATTTCATACCATGCCAGAAGACAAATGATGCTACACACATAGCCAATGTGTTTTTCAGAGAAATTGTGAGATTACATGGATTGCCCATAAGTATAGTCTCAGACAGGGACACTAAGTTTGTAGGAAAATTTTGGAGTCTATGGAAGAGGTTGGGAACTAACTTATCTTTTAGTTCATCATATTGTTGGTCACTATAATTGCTTAATTAATTTTAAACAACCAAGTGAAACATAAATTATCAACCCAGGGAAGTCTTTTGTTTCAAAGATAG
>ML787815.1:868194-895931 GCA_009831015.1 Picea engelmannii | reverse complement strand
TCAATTATATGATTAGCATCATGTACATATTTCTTCAATAATGAAACATGGAAAACATTATGTGCTTTTACTGTGGGAGGAAGTGCTAGCCTATAGGCTATAGGTCCCACTCTATCTAGAACCTCAAAGGGTCCACAATACCGAGGTGCCAACTTGGCATAAGCTCCCATTTTCAAGGAACTCTTCCTGGGTCTAACTCTGAGATATACATGATCTCCCTCTTTGAACTCTCTTGGAGTTCTCCTTTGGTCGACATAAATTTTCTGTCAGTTTTGAGCGACCTTCAGGTTTTGTTTTATCTGAGTCACCTGCTGTTCCATTTCTTTCAACATGTCAGGTCCAAAAGAAATCATGTTTATGGGATTGTTCCAGCTAACTGGAGTGTTACACGGTCTACCATAGAGGGCTTTGAAGGGGCTCATCTTCAAGGATGTTTGGTAGCCGTTGTTGTAGGTGAACTCTACCGGTGGCAGGTAGTCTTCCCACTTCCTGGGTTGATGCATTACATGCATTCTTAACATATCTTCTAGTATTTGATTCACTCTTTATGTCTATCGGTTGGTTTGAGGGTGATAGGCGGTGCTAAACAACAACTTGGTCTCTAAACCAACCATCAGTGATTTCCAAAAGTTGGAAGTAAATATATTGTCTCTGTCAGACACGATCTCCTTCGGCATACCATGCAGTCTGAATATCTCTTTCATGAATACCTGGGCGATATCGATTGCCTTGCAGGTCGACTTGATGGGGATGAAGTGAGCAGACTTGCTCAATTTATCCACCACCACCATAATGGCATCATTCTATTTGTTTGAGGTTGGTAATCCAGTGATGAAATCCATGGAGATGGTTTCCCATTTCCATTCTAGGATTGGTAGAGGTTGTAATAATCCTGCTGGGTGTCAGTGTTCTGCTTTAACTTGTTGGCACTCTATGCATTTGGCTAAGTACTCGGCTATGTATTTATTCATTCGAGGCCAATAGAACTATCTCCTAGTGGCCGTGATCATCTTCTGGTATCCTGGATGACCAAAGTAGGGTCTTTTATGTAGTTCATCCAGTATGAACCTCTTCAAGTCGTCACAATCTGGGATATAAAATCTTCTTCTATAAGTGAGCAGACCTCCTTCGGTCATCTGGTAGCCTTCATATTTTACTCTGGCGGGTTCTTGTTGTAGGTACATGGTCATAGTATGGAGAAATGGATCTGTCTTTTATGCATTTCTGACTCTTTCTTTGACATCTATCTCACAGGTGCTCACCACTGCCAGGTGAATTGTTTTCATACTTCTGCTAAGGGCATCGACCACCCTATTTTCCTTTCCTTTAATGTGTTTGATTTCAAAATAAATCTCGCTAAGGAGGGCCATCCAAGTATCTTGTCTGGCATTTAGATTTGGTTGATCAAACAAGTATCGCAATTCACAATGATCTGTCATAAGTACAAATTTTCTGCCCAGGAAGTAATGCCTCCACATTTTCAAGGCATGCACTATGGCAGCCATCTCTAGATCATGGGTCACATAGTTGACTTCGTGCTCACTCAATTTTCGGGATTCATATCCAATCACACTTCCTTCCTGCATAAGGACTCCCCCAAGCCCTTCCTTATAGGCATCTATGCACACGAGGAAGTCAGCTTCTGGGTTGGCGATTTTCAGGACGAGTGCATGGGTCAGTAGATATTTCAAGGTTTGAAATCTTTCTTCACATTTCTGTGTCCACAGGAATTTTGTCCCCTTCTTCTGGAGGGAAGTGATTGGACAACCAATCTTGGAGAATCCTTTTATAAATCTCCTATAGTATCCTGCTAATCCCATAAAGGATCTGATGTTCGAAACATCCTTCAGGGTAGGCCATTCCATGATAGACCGGATTTTGTCAGGGTCTACCGGTACTCCTTCTTCGGAGATAACATGGCCTAAGTAATGTATTTTCTTCTGGAAGAATTCACATTGGATGAATTTGGCATAGAGCTAATGTTCTTTTAGCACTTGCAGCACAAGTCTAAGATGCTATTCATGCACTTTTCTGTTCTTGGAGTAAATTAATATATCGTCAATAAAAACAAGCACAAATTTGTCTAGGAACTTGCTGAGTAAATGTTCATCAAGCACATAAAAGTGGCAGGGACATTGGTCAACCCAAATGGCACTACCACAAACTCATAATAGCCATACCTAGTTCGAAAGGCGGTTTTATGGATGTCTTCACCCTTGATTCAGACTTGATGGTATCCCGACCTCAAATCAATCTTTGAGAAAATAAACGCACCCCCAATTGATCGAATAGGTCATCGATCCTGGGCAAGGGGTACTTGTTCTTTATGGTTACCTTATTGAGTTGCCTATAATCTATACACAGTCTAAGGGTACCGTCCTTCTTTTTCACAAACAGGACCGGTGCTCCCCATGGAGACACACTAGGCTGAATATAACCTTTATCCATCATTTCTTTTAATTGCATCTTGAGTTCAACTAACTCAGGTGTGCTCATCCGGTAGGGTGTCCTAGACACTGGCATCGCTCCCAATGCAAGTTCTATCGAGAAGTCTATGTCCCTTCTCGGAGGTAAACCCAGTACCTCTTTCGGAAACACATCTCTGTATTCTCTTAGGATCGGGTGATCGTTAGGGCCAGGTTTGTCACCTTCAATTGTTATCAACACCTGTATTGCATATAGGGTACATCCCTTTCGGCAATACTTTCTCATTTGCAGAGCTAATATTTGTCTCACCGAGACAGGTTTTTGGATCCCTTGATGGGTTATCCTCTTCCCTTCCTTACTTACACATTGTAAGGTCTTATGGTAATAGTCCAATCTGGCTTTATGGGTAGCTAGCCAATCCATACCAATCAACAGATCATATGATCCCAGGGGTAATATGTTAAGGGTTGCTTGGGTGGGGAATGCACCCAACATTAATTGGCAGGCTGGTATGACTTATGTTATCCTCCTTTTGGTGCCAGTGGCTAACTGTACCAACCATGGCTTGGTATGTTTTTGTGGCTGTAGTTTACACTTATCAACAGCTTTAGGGGCTATATAACTCAAATTTGAACCGGGGTCAATTAAAACAGACACTAAATGATTGGAAATCATACCTTCTATTTCCACTACCAAAGCTTGGTGGTCGGCTTGGTTATTATCCAAGGCTGCATAAATTTGTGGCACGCTCTTGGCCACATCATTGATGGTAGTAGTTTCATGTATGTTATAAATTCTCCGACTATTCTATTGTCGGTGTGGGAAGTCTCTCAGGAGATGTTCTTCTTTGCAACCCCAACATTTCAAAGGTTCTCTCTTTGGGTTATCAGTCTTCACTGATATGGGTCCATAAGTTTTATTTCCACTCAAGGAGGGAAAATTATGCTGGTGCATACTCCAGGCTGGAAAGCTCATTCTTGGGTTCTTCTTATAGTTCTTAAATCCTGGGGATTTAATTCCCCTTTTCTGAAATCTTGAACTATTCTTCTGTTTCCATCCTTCGCGAGGTTCTGCTCGATGCCCAAACTGATCATGACAATAGGTCACCTTTCGAATAGCGCCTTCTAGAGTCTTTGGCTCATCAAATTCAATTCTATTCTGATAGTCCTTAGGTAATCCACTGATGAAGCATTGCAACTTTTCCTTTTCCACCTTGATATAGGGTACATACCTCAATAAATCGAGGAATTTGTTGACATATTCTTCTATAGTGAGTTGTCCCAGTTTTAGTTCATAAAACTCTTTAGTCTTTTCGTCGAAATATTTTTGCGACATATACTTCTTTCAGAAATATTTCTCAAACTGTTCCCAAGACAGGTCTTCTTCGCGAACCCCTTTTACATTCTTAAGGTCTTCCCACCAAATGAAAGACTTTCCGTTCAAGTTGAAGGTGGCCACTCGGGCCTTCATATTTTCTGAAAAGTTATGGACTCTGAAATACTTCTTTAGTCCAAGAAACCAGGCCTCTGCTTCCTCTCCCTTCTTTATTTCACTGTCGAAGGAGGGTGGTTTGGCCTTTCTGAATTCTTCGAATTTTCGACCTTTGGAAGACATTTGCTTCTTATGTTTTCTTCGGGGATAGGAACTGGTTCTGCTGCTAGAAGAGCCCTCTGAATCGCCATCTTCCTTCTCCGAGGAATCATCCGAAACTTGTCCTTTACCTCTGGGGTGGACCTTTTTCGAGGTGCTCCTCTCAGTGTGGCCACTAATATGACCATGTTTTTGAGTTTTAGGTTCATGCTGCATTTGTCTTTGTAGATCGGATAAACTCTGCAGTAAAACTGCGTTAATTTCTATTTGCTTTTCTTGTTCTTTCATCATCCTTTCATTTTCAACCTTACAGCTCTGTAATTTGACCATGATGCTCCTCACAGTCTCGGCTAGGTCTGGAGGGGTCCCTACTACCCTCCTTTCGTCAGACTCTTCATCTCTATTGTGGGAGCCTTCTCCCACTTCATGGTGAGTCACCATACTATGCGTTGATAATTTCCCGTGGTTGATCTTCCGCTTGTGTGCAAAAGGGAAAACGTTGGTTGTTAGTCAATATTTATATTTATTTATAACCAGTACAAAATTCATATTTTCACATGCACACACACACAATAGGGGTTTTTCATTCTTAACTCTATCTTCTGGTTAGGAAGGTTAAGACAGGGGGGGTTACTCCTTTTAAGAGTGTTCCGAACGGAGCTTCTGTGCAACTCGTTCATGAGCCCAAGCAGGCCAAGTGTTGTAACCATGCTCTGATACCAATTTGTCACATACCCACTAAGGAAATCAAAAAAATTCATCGAATTCTCGAGGATCAGGATCCCCAAAATACCTACAGGGGTCTAGTGTAGGCTAGTTCCTTCCTTGTCCACCTCCATGTGATCATGGGTCACAACCACAAGTCGAACAAGTGTGGCATCCTTTCGCTCTTCGTGGCTCAGCGCTACTAGAGCATCGAGTCTTTCGACTATGCAAATCCTAACATAGCGAAGCACCAAACCTCTAAAGGGCTAGCGAGTACAAGTTTTCTTGTTTGGGTCTTGTCATCGTGACCACATTTCGTGACCGCTCGCTTAAACCGGCAAAGACCTTACCGGCCTTTCGTGATTCACGAAATCACGATGCATGACTCCTTCCTTTCCCATTCAAATCCTCGAAAACCATGAAGTCTCCCAAGTTTCCCTCCAAAGGGAGATCAACGACTGTAAGCCTCACCTGATCCGACGGTTTAGATCATTTCAGGATTTCGGTGCCTGGGGGTTCGAGATGCAATGATCCCAAAAACTCATGTCATGCAAATCTCTGAATTTAGATATGGGGATCCGTGTAGGAGATCAATGGTCCTTGATAGTCTGGATCCAACAGTCCATGGGATTTCGAAACTTTCCCTGAACTCTGACCACTCACCACGCGTCTCCCTTGATGGACAGTCCAGATTCCTTCAGGACTTCTTTTTGACACTTTTCTCTACTTGCAACCTCGCAGGTTGAAGCATCGAGCTCTCATGTTCTTCTTCTCTGAAATCCTGAAACACAAAAGTCAACAATGGTTGACTTCCTCTTTGCATTTCTCGCAACTCGCAACCTCGCGAGTTGGAGCGTTGAGCCTTCATTTTCCTATCTCATGAATCTCCGAGACATGAAAGTCAACAGAATTTTGACTCCTTTCTGGACGACGCATGCCCAGCTGTCAATCACGCAGGCCCCACATGATGGATGTGCCACGTGTTCTCATGAGCCTCAGCTCTCGGCACTTCGTGACTTCTACGGTTGAAGGTGACCCCTTCCAACCTCCGAACCCCCAAACTCCTGATATACGATATCACGAAGGAGTTCGGATCCAACGGTCTTCCCATTCCTGGATCCAACGGTTCAAGCTTCATCACGGTCTCGCGACTCGGGACTTCATGAATCCAAGAGTCTAGCCTTTCAACTCCGAACTCACAAATCCCCAATACACAAAATGGTCAGATCCCTACCACCTGTCCTCCAACAYGGACGGTCCTAATCCTCTCGCAACTTCGTCRCTCRTGAAGTCGAGAGACTTCCTCCTCTGACTCTCGATGTTTGAATCCCTGATAGAGAGGACATCATGACACGTGTCCTCCTGCAGACAGATGGCTCAGATACCACCCCTTCAAGACTTTCTCTCTACTCCTCTTAGCGTGAGGTCTTAAACCTCGTGCAGCTCTCGACAGATCCAACGGATATCTTGTTTTCTAACTAATATCTGATGGCTCACATCTGCCCCATGTTGTGCACTCTCTCATTGCTCCCTGGATGTGGAAAAACCAACRGTCCAAATGCTCCCATAGACCTTGGGGGATCTACGGTCCCGATTTCTTYGCTACTTGCGAAGATAAAGGAAAAGGGTTAAGGCATGTAACATCCTCATTTCTTCCTCCAACCTAATGGTTGTAAATGACCGTAGATTTTCCGACGGGATCTCGTCCGTCGATCGATATTTATCCATACGCTTCCATTTTGGGACTTCGCAAGTCAGGGTTTCGGTAATTGTGGATGCAAGGGATTACGCCTTTGGGTATTCCGGTTACTGAAATGCCGAAATACCGAAGTAACAGGGGCCATTCACCCTCATCCAGGGTTTTGGGACTTACGCCAACGAATCCTCCAACAGACTCTTGGTTCGACTGTCCAGAAAGGTATTTCTGCAGGGAGATCTATAGGGGGATTCCAGGAGACAGATAAGGGAAAACAATTTTCGAAGAATAGGTTTGAAGTCTGAATTGGTTCAATATACGTATATACATATAAATCTATTTATAAGCATAAGCCATACATGGCCCTTTCATTATAAGCATGCAACCACCATTCCTGAATCAAAACACTACACAGGCAGTCTTATACTCAAACCATTCATAAAACTGCACAGACTAAGAGCATATAAGTCAACATATAAATTTCATGATGCAAGATGTAAAACACTTATCAGAAATGGCGCCAGAGGTGAGTGCAACCACTAAGAGGGGTGCTCGTTTCCACCCAACCATAGGCTCAGCGATTCCGATAGGATTTACCACTAGCCACCCCCGAGATGAGACCACGATGCCGCGAGACTGTGTCTCTATTTTCCAGTGACCGAGAATGAGGGTTACTCTCCCCCTTCTCTGCTATCACTCACTCTGTGTTTTTCCATAGTTCTCTTCTTCCCCTCACATCTACCCCTTCGCTTCTCCCTAACACCTTTTTCCTCTTGCGAGGTTGCATGTGGCGCGATTTTCCTCACACTGGTCAGGCCTGGCGGCTCTACGGATGGGTGGTTCACCCCTCCCATCCCTCATTACTCATGAGGAGCCATCTACCTACCAATCCTGACGAGTCATTTAATTCGGGGCCAGCGAGCCGCTCTTGGTTCTCCGGGCCAGTGAAGTCCAAATACGGTATTGATTTCAGTGGAAGTTAACACCACCTTTCCAGGTGCCTTCCACCACCTTTCTTCAGCCATCATGGTCTCTTTTTCAGCATATCCCCTCTCAGCAGTCCTGCAATATATATTCATAATATTATTCACATTCATTGACCTTTTTCACAAGTTCCATTCACATCACACATTTTTGAGTTTGCCACAATTCTTGGCCAGTATAGTTATTTTTACAAACCGGGGGAAACAGGGTGTTACAGCGGACCCTGATGATGATTTCCTTGTGTGTACAGATGCCTGGAAGGAAGGACTCAGAGGATTCCTTATGCAAGAAGGATGTGTAATTTTCTATACATCCCAGAAATTAAATGAGCATGAGATCAATTATGTAACCCATGACCTAGAGTTGGCTGCCATACTACATGCTTTAAAAATGTGGATACATTACCTCTTTGGTAGAAGATTTGTGCTTATGATAGATCATTGTGGATTGAGACACTTGTTTGATCAACCAAAACTCAATGCCAGGAAAGAGAAGTGGATGGCTCTTCTAAGTGAATTCGATTTTGAAATCAAACATATAAAAGGAAAGGAAAATAGGGTGGTTGATTCCCTTAGTAGAAGTATAAAAATGATTCATCTAGCAGCAATAAGCACCTACAAAACGGATGTCAGGGAGAGAATCGGAAATGCACAAGATACAGATGCATTCTTTAAGACCATGACCTCATACCTAAGGCAAGAGCCTACAGGGATGAAGTATGAAGGCTACCAAATGCTCAAGGAAGGGCTACTGACTTACAGAAACATATTGTATATTCTGAATTGTGACGACTTGAAGAGGTTCATAATGGATGAACTGCATAAGAGACCATATACTGGTCACTCAGGATATCAAAATATGATCACGTACACTAGGAAACAATTCTATTGGCATGGGTTAAAGAAAGGTATAGCTAACTATCTAGATAAGTGCCTAGAATGCCAGCAAGTTAAGGTAGAGCACCGACATCCAGCCAGATTATTACAACCCCTACCGATCCAAGAATGGAAATGGGAAACCATCTCCATGGATTTCATCACCGGATTACCAAAGTCGACCAAGAAAAATGATGCCATCATGGTCGTGGTGGAAAAACGGAGTAATTCTTCCCATTTCATCCATGTCAAGTCAACTTGCAAGGCAATAGATATTGCCAACATCTTCATGAAGGAGATATTCAAACTGCATGGCATGCCCAAGGAAATTGTATCTGACAAAGATACCAAATTCACTTCAAACTTTTGGAAATCCCTAATGGTCGGTTTTGAGACTAAATTGTTTCTTAGCACAGCCTATTACCCTCAAACTAATGGACAAATAGAGAGAGTAAACCAAATAGTAGAGGACATGCTAAGGATTCACGTAATGGATCAGCCTAAGAAGTGGGAAGACTACCTACCATTGGTAGAGTTTGCCTACAACAACGGTTATCAGGAATCCTTGAAGATGAGCCCCTTTGAAGCCCTCTATGGTAGATAGTGCAAGATCCCAATCAACTGGAGTAATCTAGTGGACAAAATTACAATCGGACCCGATATGTTGAAATAAATGGAACAACAAGTAGTACAGATAAGGCAAAATCGGAAAATTGCTCAGGACCGACAGAAAATTTACGCCAACAAAAAGAGAACTCCCCGAGAGTTCAAAGTCGGAGATCGTGTATATCTCAGAGTTAGACCCCAGAATATTCCCCTGAGAATGGAAGCATGTGCCAAGTTGTCACCTCGATATTGTATACCCCTTGAAGTCCTAGATAGAGTGAGACCTGTAGCCTATAGAATATCACTTCCTCGCACCGTAAAGGAACATAATGTTTTCCATGTTTCATTATTAAAGAAATATGTACATGATGCTAATCATATAATTAATTGGTCTGTGATCCAGGTGCAATTGGAGGGAGAGTTCCTACCAGAACCCCAATGCATACTAGAGAGGAAGGAAACCTCACTCAGGAACTGAACCGTTGCACAGGTCAAGGTGCAATGGAAACACTTTGGTCCAAATGAGGCTACGTGGGAAATATAAGATTCTATGAGGAAGGCATTTCCGATTTTGTTTACTTATGTACATACATATCATGTTGATATATACAACATCGAGGGAGATGATTCCTTTAAGGGGGAGGGAATTGTAACACCGTATTTCCCCCAGTCTATAAATATAACTATATGGACAAAGGGACTATGGCAAACTTAAAAGTGTGGATGTTTGATTTGATGGACTTTGTGTAGAAGGTCAATGAATGTAAATTTTGATTATTGTAATAGAAAATGTTACATGTTTCATGACTCCTAAGAGGGGGGGTGTGTTAAGAGAAAGAGAGACCACGATTTCTAATGAAAAAGGTGGAGGAGGGGACCCGAAATGGTTGCGTTAACCTCCACTGAACTAGTACCATACTGGAGTTAATTTTACTCAAATCATAATAACCCTCTAACCAGGAATGAATTCCCATCAGGCTGGTAGGTGGGAAAGGCCTCCTAAAGAGTTAATGAGGGATGGGGTAGACTGCCCATCGGTATGGCTTCCGAACCTGACCACGGACGGGGGGATTCAAGCCACATGCAACCTTGTCGAGGGAGGCAAGAAGTGAAGCGTGGTGGACAGAGGGAGTGGCCTGTGAAGAAGTGCAGAGACAAGAGAAAATATCTAAAGTCCGAGGAAGGATCAAAAGTGAACAAGCAAGTTTTGATCACAAGGAATAGGGAGACAGAGAGAGGTGAAGGAGTTTAACCTTCATTCTTACGTATTCCTGTATGGCAAGAAGGAGATTAGCCTTCATCCCTAACTTCCGCTGACCTGGAAATAAGAGATTGAATCTTAGAGCATCGTGTCCTAAGCTTGGGGGTGGCCAGTGATAAATCCATTGGGAGTGACTGAGCCTACGGTTGGGTGGAAATGAGCACCCCTCTCAGCAGTCTCTTCACGCTTTATGGTTCTGATAAGTGTTTTTATGCCTTGAACTCTAAATTGGAAATAATGGATGCATGCTTGTTTTCGTATGCCTGTAAATAGTTTCTGCATTGAATGAGTAAATTAAGAGTGTGTTTTTGTCCTTGAGAACTTCTACATCTACTTGATTTCCTTTTTTTTCTAGTTAAATTCCTTAAATGCACCTTCCCAGGGAATTGTATCCCTGTCCTAGAGTCGAGTGAGTACTTCCCTGATTTCGGAGGTCGAATTCCCTCAATCACTGCGAGGAAGGAGTTTATTAAGCTCAGGAGAGGTAGTGCAGATATGTACAGGATCTCTGCGAGGCAAGCAAAGACTAAGAACCATCTAAATTATAGACTAAATGAAGGAGCGCAATGCCCTTAATCCTCCAGAACTGACAAATCTCAGGAAGGATAGCGATATTTAGGGACTGAAAGGGAATACCCTTTTGTTTGGTAGGTGAGTGGATGAGATCTGGTCGGGAGGATTCAAGGTTTGTCATGACCGCTAGATTTGAAGAAAGAGACCATGCACCAATGCCTTGTCTACTTCATTTTTTGCAAGTTCGCACAATGGAAGAGTTGTATATTGGCATGACTAAACTTCTGGAACCAGATGTTGCGATGTGATCTGGACCGTTAGATCGAGGAAGGTCATGGACCATCGAGACGACGTGAACAGATTAACGTAAGGGGTATGTTGGAATTTGAAATTCCCTAAGGACCCAGTTGTGGAGGAGAATATTTGGCCCATCAAAATCCAAGTTCAGACAACGAGAAGTGAGAACAAGAGGAAAATGGATCTAAGCCATCAGATTTGAAGCGCGTGAACCAATTGTCGCTGGATCCAGGGAAAGGTTCATGAGAGAAGTTATGATTTAATCATGGTCTTCCATTAAGGAGGGCAGTTGGAAAGATCTCATCATTTCGCTGACTCACAAAGGAAGAAGGTCAAAGAGAATAACTTCTCGAAATCGTGATTTGATCGCGGTCATCCATGAAGGAGGACATGTGGCAAGATCTCAACATTTCGTTGACTTGCAAGGGAAGAAGGTCAAAGAGAATAACTTCTCGAACTAAAGATATGTGAAATCACGATTTGATCATGGTTGTCAATTAAGGAGGACATGTGGCGAGATCTCATCATTTCACTGACTTGCAGAGAAATAAGGTCAAAGAGCATAATTGTTCGAACTCGCGATATGCGAAATCGCTATTTGATCATGGTCATCCATTAAAGAGGACAAGTGGTGAGATCTCATCATTTCACTAACTCATAGGGTAGAAAATTCAAAGAGGGAACTCGTGAGAACTCGCGATATGCGAAGTTTTGATGCACATTGGAGTTAGGCTCTGGGTCATAGTAAATGGTCACGTGGATGGAGGCCAAAGGAGGGAGCTAATGATTACTAAGCCCCTTCCATAACTCGGTAGTTGGAGGAGTTGGGTCGCCTTGCATCGTAAGTTCCAAATTCATGAAACGCAACACGTCGTTTAGGCTAAGCCTATGGTCACAGGTAGTGGTCACGTGGAGGAGGATAAGGGAAGAGCTAGCATGCGCTAGGCCCCTGTCGAATTTTGGAGATTGGGAAAGTCAGGGTAACTCACATGTATAATACCCGACATGCGAAGTCTCGAAATGCCTTTTGGGTAGGCGGGTGGTCACAGCCCATGGCCATGTGAGAGAAACTCATGCCTGGAACTTAATCGCGCAGACCGAGTCACAAAAGGACCTAACGGCCGACACTCCGAGTTTTCAAAGTAGGGCGAAGGGGGAGGTCGCGTATGCCCTTAAACCTGCACTAAGAAACCGAAAGGTTATGCATTTAACTATAGAACGAGACCATCCAGTCTTAGAGAATTGTTTGGCTTCAGAATTTGATATTCTTCCCCTTGAGAAAAGTGAAAAAAATTATTCGTTGTCATGGGTATGTTACATCAGTGGGATCATATTCTAGCACAAGAAGAATTTGCATTTAAAAATTCAATTAATAGAAGCACTAGAAAAACTCCATTTGAAATATTATATGGAAGCCAGTTAAGAGGGATTGCAGAGTTGAGAGAGTTGAAACAAGATGAATTCAAGAGCACTGGAGTAGAAGATTTTACTACAGAAATGAAAAGACTTGATGATCAAGTTAGGAGGAAGATATAGGATAGTAATCAAAAGTATAAAAATATAGTTGATCAGAAAAGAAGGGAAGTTCAATTTTAAGTGGGAGATGAAGTTTTAGCTCATTTGAGAAAGGATAGGTTTCCAAGAGGAGCATATAATAAGTTGAATATGAAGAAGATAGGACCATGCAAGATCCTTAGGAAATTTACAGCAAATGCTTATGAGATAGAGTTGTCAGACAAAGTTGGAATATCACCGATATTCAACGTGGAAAATTTGTATCCTTATAGCAGAGATGACGCAGGAGAATTAGATGATCAGGAAGAGATTTAGTGGGAAGAACATATGCCCACAGTAGAAAAACCTCAGATGGAGAAAATATTGGAATAGAGAATTGGAAGGAAAACCAGAAGAAAGATACATCGTGAATATTTGGTAAAGTGGAAGGATCACCCTATGGAAGATTCAAGTTGGGTAAATGAACCTGATATTTTGAAGCATGGAAAGATAGTGCGAGAGCTCATGGACAGGAGTCCATAAATATTTTGGCCATAGGATTATGATTTAGGAGCATCGTTATCAAATCAAAGCAAAGAGGACGTGGAAGCAAAGTCGACACATCAAAGCATTGAAAGAGTCAAATCGACTCTTAACCATCTTGGTAGTGGCGTGGAGAATTTTTGAATCTCTCGTTAATTAATTAGATGTATGTAAAGTCGGGCCATCATTTTGAACTGATGGATCATTGCAAATCCTTACACAATTGTAATATAGTATAGGTGTAGGATATTAGGCCGTATTAGTCATTAGGTTTCATTAATTAAGTTGAGTAGGTAACCGCTTGAGTAGAGTGTGATAGAATTTAGATAGGAGGAAGAAGAGTGAGGAAGCTCTAGGTCCTTAGAAAAGTTTTCATTGTAGTTTTGTAAAAGACGAGGTTGTAATTATGTATTTATTTTTGAAATGAATAGAACAGAGAAAATTTATCCAATTGTACAGTGTTGATATTGTTTTACAGTTTTACTATTGTTATGTGTTTTGTGGATGTATGATGTTCATGGTGAAGGAATGAATTTATGAAGAATTGAATAAGTTTCAAGTGTTTTCTCTTTTGTAAGTTATGCAAGGAGTGCATACCAAACACAAGGAGTGTGTGTGAGAGAGTCTTTTTCGACTCAAAGCTCAGAAGAGATAGCATGGAACTTTTGTATGCAGAGTATGCATATTAAGTGCAAGGAGTGCGTATGCGAAGTCTTTGACTTGGAGAAATAACTCGGGTTTTTCTTGCAAGAAAGTGCAGAGGTCGGTTGAAAGGAGTGCACAGGACCAAGAATCGACTAAGTGTCAAAGAAATATTTCAGAAGAAGAATTTGCAAAGGTTGGGCAAGGTGAAGGGTGAAGATCTATCCAAGAGGAGCCGAATTATTTCAGACCGTTGGATTTAGAAAAAGTGCACGAGATTTAAACTCTGTGTATACATAGGAGGAGAGATTGTCGAAGACTGAAGGAGATCTGGACCATCTAATCCAAAAGGATACGTGGCGATAGATTATGAACTCTGGACAAATCACTTTGAGATTTTCATATTGAGACTTGAAACTCCTGAAGCTCGAAGAGTCGGAGGGCCCAAATAAACGTCGATCATTGGATAGTTCGAAGTAACTTATAGTCGTCTGATTCAGAAGGAAACGCGGCAAGAATCCATGCATTTTAGAGGAAAGAAAAGGTTGAAAGTTGAAACTCCTGAAGTCCAAATTACAAAATAAATCACAGTCGTTGATTTAGAAGGGTTAAATCTGATCCGTAGATTTGGAAAGGAGAAGAGAGTCGTTTTCCAATTTCGTGAACCACGAAGTCCTGATTTGCGAAGAGTTGATCTGGACCATTGAAACACGGAAAGTTGTGGACCCTTTATCTGAGGCAAGTGGGGTTCAGAATTTCAGACATCAGAAGAAGAGAGGCGAACTAATTTGTGAGTTCGCAAAGTGCGAAGTCCTGTAGCACTCAGAATTTGGGCCCCATGTCATAGTCGAAGGTCATATGCAGGAAGGAGATAATGGAGGAGGATCTAGTGCCTAAACACTAATATCTCGATAGTGCAAAGGGAGAGGTCGCGAGTGTCATAGAACTTGCACCGAAGGATTGAAGAGACCTGTGTTTATTTACAAGTGAGACCATTAAGGTTTCAGAGAGCTAATTCAGCTCCGAGAATTGAAGATCCTTGACCAGGAGGTCATGTTTCCCAAGGAGAAGGGGGGTTGGCATCAGGGAGTGATGGTCACAGGGGGAGCATGAGTGATATGACTTCAGTATTGCATGACATGACTTCAGTATTGCATCAAAGTGTTTCCATCAATTCCAAAGGGGGATATTGTTAATTAATTGGGTTGGTTGTCATTGATGTCAACCCTTGAAGAAGGATATTGTTGATTAATTGGGTTGGTTTTCATTGATGTCAACCCTTGAAGAAAGTCTGTTAGCAAATTTCGGTAGCACAAAGGTTTGGGTAATGAACCCAAGTTTGTTTGATGGATAATGGTATGCGTTTTGATATATTTGAAGGTAAGACCATTCCATATGGATAGTACATGTCATGCCATTTTCGGTGGTATGTGGAACATCACATAACTCCTCACGGTTAGAGAGTTATGGGCATGTGAAGTTGGAGAACCCTCAGAAGTCATCTAGAAGCCCTAAAAGGTCAAAGTAGTCAAAGTGTTTGAAAAGAAGAAATTATTTAAATAATAAAGTGAAGTGATGAGTGTACTATAAGTCAAAGAGGATGCAAAAGAAATTATTTAAATAATAAAGTTAATGGAGAACTCCCTAAAATAAGGAAAGTGGTTTAAAAGATTTTAGAAGGTAAATAATAAAGTGAAGTGATGAGTGTACTATAAGTCAAAGTGGATACAAAAGAAATTATTTAAATAATAAAATTAATGTAGAAATTACTAAGTGGACAATTGGTTAGAAGTTCGTTAACCCTAAAATAAGAAAAGTGGGTTAAGATGGTTAAAAGGTAATCCCTTGAGGAAGCTACATGAAAGTATAAATAAGAGGCAAGTCTCTCTCATTTTAAACACACTTGAATATCATTGAATATCTATTTTTGTGAAAGGTTATTTGGGTAGGTATTATTGATAGAGAAAAATTGTAGCAGAAAAAGTGCAGCGGGAAAAGTGTGGTAGGAAAAGTGTGGCAAAAAAAGTGCGGCAGGAAAAATGTGGTAGAAAAAGTGCGGCAGAAAATGTGCAGCAGGAAAACTGTGGAAAAAAAAGTGCAGCAGAAAAATGGCGGCATAAAAAGTGCGACAAAAAAATCGCGACAGAAAAATCGCGGCAGAAAAAGTGCAGAAGCAAAATCGCGAAAGCAACATGGTTGGGGTCTATTTATGAGAGATATGACACATCTTGTTTGAGGTATGTTTTTTGAGCTAGGGTTTATCTCTTGAGATGGTATTGGATGTTCAGTATTGTTGCATATATCAGATTTGTTGATGGATACAATTGGTATTTTGTTGTTGGTATTTGGCATATGGATATTGGTCTTTTGGTTGCGATGTGTTGTTGAAGTTGTTGGTTTAGCTTGAGGCTACATAACATTGAGGTTGTGGTTGTTGGATTACTAAGAGGGGGGGTAAATCAGTAATAGAGAAATTATAATCCTTTTTAAACTAAATAATCTAAGTGTTATATCAATGTATAATTATCATCCAATAATGAGCAATGAACAAATGAACAATCATACACATACATAGTACACAAGTGTTTTACATGGAAACCCAAAGTGGGAGAAAACCACGAAATGCTTTTTCTTATATGTATTGAATAATTACATTCATTGGAAGCACCAACTTCCTTTGTTTTCTAGATGCAACTGGAAAGAGGCTACAACCCTCTGGCTACAACTCCCCAATTCTCTGGCTACAACCAGAAGGAGGCTACAACCCTCTATGTTTTTCGGCTACAACTGGAAGGTGGCTACAACCACATGTCTTTTCCCTGTCCAACCGCCCTAAAGTAGAAGTAGAATGATGGAACCATTTTCACACTATCACTGTGAGATATACTCTTGTAAACCTATACCAATAAACCTGAACCATGCATCAACGATGCATCAACTTGTACCTCAACCTATAATCAACCTGTACCATAAACAAGTACATCAAACATCCACCAACCTGTACCAAACAACCTGTAATCAACCTGTACCATAAAAAAGTGCAACCAACCATGTACCAAGTATGTACCAATTGTGTGTCAACTACTTATCAACTATGACTCATCAATATGTACCAACATCACCAACTATACACCTCATGTATGTGCCAACTCATCAACTACTTGTCTCAACCATGTACCCAACATGTACCTTAACCAAAATCCCTCATCAATTTCATCATCCAAATATGATTTGTAATTGTGTAATAGACCTGGTGTATATAATCACATACCTACAAACCTTCCTTAACTTTAACGTTAAAAAAACTAGCATTTTCATCAAACCTTTCTTTAGTCTCACATGACTAGTTTTGTATTAGTCAACAACCCTAACTTGAAATAGTGATAACTTTGTACCTGTAATGAATAAAGATCTAAAACTGATACATAATTTTCTTCAGTGTGTTTTATGTAATTCCTCCAGGTTTCACTACTTAGAACCTCTCAGAAAAGGAGTTATGGAAAAAATGGTATACCTCGCTGAATTTTGGCTTATTCTAGAGAGCGACCTTGTAGAGCGTGCCCTTCATGGAATGTTTGTTTAATTGATATGAAAATGTTACATAGAATACAAAAGACTGTACTCTAACCAATACATTTTTTCTTACTAAATTTGGATCTGTTATGAATAAGTTATGACGTTTTTACCCGAAACACATGTTTTAGACTAGTTTTAGGACTAGCCACAAACCCTATTTTCCATGGAGTGTAACTCCAAAAATAAAACGACCCACAAGATGAATTTTTTACCACGGATACTTGGATATGTTTCCTCAATGGCATAGAAATTTCATGGTCTCAGTCATTTTATAAAAAAAATTATTGCGAAAATGGTGAGATGACCTGTAAAAAACATACCTTAGAAAGCATCATCAAAAGAATTTATCCTTCCTTGAATTCTGGCCTTCTTTTCTTCACCTTCTCTCATAAATTCGGCTTATATATCCTTTGGTTACCTCAGGCACCTATATATATTCAATTATGCTCAAGTGTGATCTAAAATGAGAGACCCTTGCCTCTTATTTATACTCTCCAAGTAGCTTCCTTAAAAACATCTTCTAGGTCACTTTGCCCACTTTCCTTATTTTAGGATTAACCCACTTCTAATTTCTCCATTAAATTTATTATTTAACTAATTTATTTTGTATTCAATTTGAATTATAGTACACTTATCACTTCACTTTATTATTTACCTTCTAAAATCTCTTAAACCACTTTGACTACTTTGACCTTTTGGGGCTTCTAGATGACATATGATGGTCCTCCAACTTCGTAAGGCCATAACTTTCAAACCGTGAGGATTTATATGGCGTTCCACATACCACCAGAAATGGAATGAAATGTACTATTCTTATATAATAATATTACCTGCAAATATATCAAAACTCATACCGTTATCCATCAAACAAACTTGGGTCCATTACCCAAACCTGGGTTCTCCAACTTCTTATGGCCATAACTTTCTAACCATGAGGAGTTATGTGGCGTTCCACATAACACCGGAAATGGCATGACAAGAAATATCATATAGGATAGTTTCAATGACAAATTCATTGACCTTCATCTCATTATTCCACAAATAAGCATGGGTTCTCTAACCATACTTCTAGGATAACTCAATCCGCAAAGCGTCTTCCCGTGAGGGCTTTCACCATAAGTGGACCACTTTGGGGTTCATCCTTTGTGCTATCAAGATTTATTCAAGGGTTGAAATCAATGAAAACCAACCTTAATAAATAATCTCCCCCTTTGTCATTGATGACAACACTCTGATGAAAAACTAAAATTATGTCATGCAATACTGAAGTCATATCACTCATGATCCCCCTAGAAACATGCATCTATCCTCTGCATCTCTGTGACCATTGCTCCCCCTAGAATGATGCCTCTGTCCTATGCATCTGATGAATCTCTCCCCCTTTGTCATCAATGGAAAAGGTATCTTTCCATCCGTGGTTGCTTACTCAAAGGCTTCCGGTGGAAGTGGTTTTGTAAAGATGTATGTCACTTGTTCTTTTGTGCCCACATACTCAACTCTGATGTTATTTTATGCAACCTTCTCTCGTAGAAAGTGATACTTGATTGGAATGTGCTTCATTTTGAAGTGCATCATTGATTTCTTTGAGATATTGATGGCGCTTGTATTATCACAATAGATCGGAATGGACTCATCATACTCAACCTGTATATCTGTCAGAGTTTGTTTCATCCAAAGAACCTGTGTACAACATGATTTTGTTGCAATATACTCTGTCTCGACTGTAGATAAAGATATTGATGATTGTTTCTTTCTTAGCCATGATACTAAACACTCACCCAAGTAGAACGTTTCTCCACTGGTACTTCATTGGCCATCAATAAAACCTTCCCAATCTGCATCTGTGTAGGCAATAAGTGATAGATCTTTTTCTTTTGGATACCATAATCCAAACTCTTATGTTCCTTTGAGATATCTGAAAATCCTCTTCATTGCTAATACATGTGATTCCTTTGGTGCTTCTTGAAATCGTGCCACTTGTCCAACTGTCTGCATTACATATGGTCTGGATGTTGTCACATATAGTAGGCTACCAATCATTGACCTGTATTGTCTCCGATCTGTAGACTTTGAATCATCATCTTTGCTCAACTTGCAATTGGTTTGCATGGGAGTGATAATTGGTTTGCAATATTCCATTCCGAACCTATTTAGCATTTCTCTTATATACTTGGTTTGAGAAATAAAAATTTCTTGGTTTCTTTGACATATCTGACTTCCCAGGAAGAAGGATAGTTCTTCAGGTAATGACAATTCAAATTCATTATGCATATCCTTTGCAAATTTCTGGCTTACCCTGTCATCATCACTACCAAAAATAATATCATCAACATAAACTTCAATTAATAGAATATTACCTTGACTTACCTTGATGTAGAGGTTGTTGTCTGCGCTTCATTTTTTTAACCCTGCATGTTGTAGATATTTATCCAGTCTAGAGTACCATGCTCTAGGAGTCAGTTTTAGACCATACAACGAATTCTTTAATTTTCACACATAGTCTACATTCTATGAAAATTGAAATCCTTTTGGTTGTTCAATGTAGACTTCTTCTTCAAGTTCCCCATTCAGAAAAGATGATTTTACATCCATCTAATACACTTTATTATTTTTGGAGAATGCATAAGCTAAAAGAAAATGGATTGCTTCCATTCTGAAAACTGGGGAAAATGTCTCTTCAAAGTCAATTCCTTCAATCTGTGGATATCCTTTACATACCAATCTAGTTGTGTTCCGTGTAACCTGTCCATCTTCATTCAATTTATTCCTAAAAACTCATTTTGTGCCGATCACATTCTTATTCTTTGGTCTTGGAACCAATTTCCAAGTGTCATTTTTCTCTATTTGATCCAATTCTTCATCCATGGCCTTATTCCAAAATTCATCCTTGATGGCTTCTTCAAAACAGTTTTGTTCAATTGTAGATAAGAGTACTAGGAGTGTTTTTTCTGGTGAAAGGATTCTTCTTCTAATCTCCACTCATGCATCTTTGTTTTCCATAATCTGATCTGAAGGATGATTCTTTTGTACTCGTCTACTAGGTGCCTTTGGAGACACTTTCTGAACTTTCTCTTCTACTTCTGTTAGATTCTCTTTATCTTCCTTTTCTACTTCTTTTTCATCTTCTGCTTCCTTTTTGAAAGGATGTTCCATTGATTCATTTTCTTCTTCCTTTGATTCTGGTCTGTCTATTTCATGAATTGTTACGTTGATGTTTTCCACAACTTTGTTCAATCTCAGATTGTAACACTTGTATGCTTTCCTTGAAATTGAGTAACCAACAAGGAATCCTTTGTCCACACAAGAGTCAAACTTTCTCATTCTTCCATATTCTCTTTTGATGTAGCATTTGCTTCCAAAAACTCTGAAGTGCTTCACATATGTTGGTCTTCCTTTCCATAGCTCGTAGGGATTTTTTTCAGTGTTGTTTCTGAGCATTACTTTGTTTTGAATGTGAATTGTTGTATGCACTGCTTGTGTCCAAAATATATCTGTCAATTTGGAATCCATTAGCATTTTTCGAGCCATTTCTTGTATTGTCCTGTTCTTTCTTTCAACAACTGCATTTTGTTGAGGTGTCCTAGCAACGGAGAATTTCATTTTTATTCCATGATTGTTGCAGTAGTCCATAAATTCCTTTGAAGGGAACCCTCCTCCATTATCAGATCTCAAGCATTTTATTTTTGAATCCATTTCATTTTCAACCATTTCCTTGTAGATTTTAAAGTTTTCAAAAGCTTTTGACTTATTCTTGAGAAAGCAAACTGCAGTCATTCTTTTATAATCATCAACTAATAACATAAAGTATTCCTCACATTTTAAACCCTTTGTTGTAGTTGGTCCAATTAGATCAGTGTGCACAATTTCTAGTGGTATTGTCATTGAATATTCCTTTGATTTGAACCTGATATTTGTTTTCTTTCCTTGTTGACAATGCTTTCATAAAGTGTTGGTTGGTTTCATGATCTAGGGAATTTCTCTGATTGATTCTCTTTTGTTGACTTTGACAAGGTTATCAAAATGTATTTGAACCATTCTTTTGCTTCATAGCCAACTTTCATATTCCTTTCCTAGACAACACTTTTCATTTCCAATTTCACTTAACACATATATGTTGCTTGAAGTTCTTGCAACTATAGCAATCAATTTTCCTGAACCTTCTTTTATTATCTCACACTTTTGTGAATTGAAAGTAACTTTATGACCTTGGTCACACATTTGACTCACACTTAGAAGATTATGTTTCATATCTTCTACAAGTAGAAAATTTTCTGCCTTTGTATTCTTATTCCCAATTTTGACTGTGTCTTTTCCAATGATTTTAGTTGAATCATCATTTTCGAAGGAGACTGATCCATCTCTTTCCTTTCTTAATGTAAGAAACATGTCTCTATCACCTTTCATGTGTTTTGAATAGCCACTGTCAACATGCCAACCATGTTTCTTCTTCTTATCTTGTAGAGAGAGTGTGCATTCTTCATTTCTATATTGATTTTGCTTTCTTATCCTTGCCCTTTTCTAAAGTTCTTGTCTGTGACTTTTGTTATTCTGTTGTGGTTCTGTAGGAGGGACTTTCATTCTGCAATCTTTGGCCATGTGTCCAAAGTTGTTACATTTGTAACATTCCACTTCAGTGCTCAAAGATTCAAACCTGTTGTAACTTCTTCTTTGTGTTTCATTAGGCCTTCTTGGATAACCCTTTTGTGTATGACTTTCAAAGTTGTTTATGTTCCTGTTGTTAGCTCTGCAATTCACATCTTTATGTCCAAAATTATTACATGCATAACATAAACCAAAAAATATAGTTTGATACCTGGGAGTTGAAGATCTTCTGAAAGGAGGTACTCTTATGAATCCTTCTTCTTCTTGAGGCTTATCTGTTTGTTGTTGATTTTGAAATCTGAATCTTCTCGGTGGAGGAGTGTCTCTGTAATCTTCCTTGTATATCTTCATATCCCCTTTGATTGTTTCTACATACCTTTTTGGATATGTTTCTTGCTCTGTTGTTCTGGAGCTTGATCCCTTTTCTGTCTGATTGTATCCAAGTTCGGACTTGTCAAGATGATATTTTTTACTGTTGATAATGTTATCCAAAACTTTTGAGCTATTCTGCATATTTTTCTTTTGAATATCCTTTCTTAATGTGACAATCTTTACTTCCAAATTTCCAATGATTCTGTCATTTTCTTCTAGTTGTTCTTTGAGTGCTTATTCAATTCTTTTATCTTCTTCTATTTAAACCTTCAAATTTGTGATCATTTGTTCTAGTTCTTGACTGTATTTTTTCTTGTCTAGTTCTGCTTGTAGTTTCTTGTTTTTCTTCTTTTCTCTTCTGATAACTTCTATGGCACACATCATTTCTTCTCAGTAGTCAACTTCTGTCTTTTTAATTTCTTCTTCGACTTCTTCATATTCTTCTTCGGATTCTTCATATTTTTCTTCGAATTCTTCTTTATCAAAGTCTTCTACTACCATGAATAGAACCCTTCATGTCTCACTGTCATTGACTTTATCTTTATCTAATGATGAGATGTCTTCTTTGGTGCATAAGCTTTTCTTGGAAACTTTCTTTGCAGTTTTTTTTCTTTTATATGTTTGTTTTCCTTTTGAGTAACCTTCATCATTTCTCTTTTTTTTATGAGAACATTTGTTAGAAAAATGACCAATACCATCATAATTAAAAAAAATTAAAGGAAGCTTACCTCTATACCTACCGTCAGTTCCCTTGTTTAGTATTTTGACGAAGTTGGCCACTTCTTCATCATCTTTCGAGACATCATTGTTGTTTCTATGTTATTCTTGTTTCTTTTCCTTTTTATTTGATCTTTTGGATGCTTTGAAAGATGCTTCTTTTACATCTGGAATTTATTGTTCAGTTATCATTTCATATGCTGTGAATATTCCATGTAGTTCGTCCATGCTTATTGAGTTTAGATCTGATCTTTTTTCTAGTGTTGATATCTTAGGGTCAAATCTCATAGGAAGAGATCTTAGTACCTTTTGAACAATTACAGATTCTTCGATTTCTTCTCCCAATCCTATGATTGCATTCATTGTTTCATCGACTCGTAAGAAGTAGGTTGCAATATTCTCATCTTCCTTCATCTTTAGTTATTTGAACTAACCTCTGTAAGTTTGAAGCTTTGTTGCTTTGACTTTTGAATCTCCTTCATAGATATTTCGAAACTTGTCCCAAATCTCTTTAGTGGATTTACAATGTGCAACTTTGGTGAATATTGTTTCATTGAGACCATTCAAAGTGAATTTGTGACTTTGGAATTATTCTGAACGAGTTTCACTGCGTTTTCATTTGTTGGTGGAACTGTTGGTGCTGTGTATCCATCTACAATTGATTGTCAAATTTCAAATCCTTGTGCTTGTATATATGTCTTCATCCTTTTGCTCCAAAAACATACTTTTGTCCATCAAATTGTGGTGTTCCATTTTTATACAAGTTGTTGCTCTCCATGATCTACCTTTCAGTGGTTAAACTGATTTCTGAAGGAACCTTCTCTGATACCAATTGTTGGATTACTGAGAGGGGGGGTGAATCAGTAATAGAGCAATTATAATCCTTTTTAAACCAAATAATCCAAGTGTTTTATCAATGTAGAATTATTATCCAATAATGAGCAATGAACAAATGAACAATCATACACATACACAATAGACCAGTGTTTTACGTGGAAACCCAAAGCAGGAGAAAACCACATAATGTTTTTTTATTATATGTCTTGAAGAATTACTTTCATTGGAAGCACCAACTTCCTTTGTTTTCCAGTTGTAACTGGAAGGAGGCTCCAACCCCCTAGTTTCTCAATCTACAACCTGAGGGAAGCTCCAAATCCCCAATTCTCTGGCTACAACCAGAAGGAAGCTACAACACCCTATGTTCTCCAGCTACAACCGGAAGGTGGCTACAACCAGAAGGAAGCTACAACACCCTATGTTCTCCAGCTACAACCGGAAGGTGGCTACAACCACCTGTCTTTGCCCCGTCCAACCGCCCTGAAGTAGAAGTAGAATGATGGAACCATTGTCACACTATCATTGTAAGATATATCGTTGTAAACTTGTACCAATAAACCTGAACCATGCATCAACCATGCATCAACCTATACCTCAACCTGTAATCAACTTGTACCATAAACAAGTGTATCAACCATGCACCAACCTGTACCAAACAACCTGCAATCAACCTGTACCATAAACAAGTGCAACCAACCATGTAACAAGTATGTATCAATCGTGTGTCAACTACTCATCAACTATGACTCATTAATATGTATCAACATCATCAACTATACACCTCATGTATGTGTCAACTCATCAACTACTTGTCTCAACCATGTACCCAACATGTACCTTAACCAAAATCCCTCATCAATTTCATCATCCAAATATGATTTGTAACTGTGTAACAGACCTGGTGTATATGATGACATACCTCCAAACCTTTCTTAACTTTAACAACAAGAGACTATCATTTTCATCAAACTTTTCTTTAGTCTCACATGACTAGTTTTGGATTAGTCAACAACCCTAACTTGAAATAATAATAACTTTGTACTTGTAATGAATAAAGATCTGAAACTGAGATACAATGTTCTTTAGTGTGTTTTATTCAATTCCTCCATGTTTCACTACTTGAAACCTTTCAGAGAATGAGTTATAGAAAAAAAATGGCATACCTTGCTGAATTTTGTCTTATTCTAGAGAGTGACCTTGTAGAGCATTCCTCGCATGGAATATTTGTTGAATCTATCTAAAAATGTTACACAACATAATACATACTTTAATCTAACCAAAACATTTGGTATTACTGAATTTGGATCTGTTATGAATAATTTATGACGTTTTTACCCGAAACACTTGTTTTTGACTAGTTTCAGGACTAGCCACAAACCCTATTTTCCACGGAGTGTAACTCCAAAATTACAATGACCCACAAGATGATTTTTTTATCACAGATACTTGGATATGTTTCCTCAATGGAATATAAATTTCATGGTCTGAATCATTCTAGAAAAAAAATTATTGCGAAAATGATGAGATGACCTGTAAATAACATACCTTAGAAAGCATCATCAAAAGAATTTATCTTTCCTTGAATTTTGGCCTTATTTTATTCACCTTCCCTCATAAATTCGTCTTAAATATCATTTGGTTACCTCAAACACTTATAGATATTCAATTATGCTCAAGTGTGATCTAAAATGAAAGAGCCTTGCCTCTTATTTATACTCTCCAAGTAGATTCTTTAAAAACATTTTCTAGGTCACTTTGCCCACTTTCCTTATTTTATGGTTAACCCACTTCTAATTTCTCCATTAAATTATTATTTAAATAATTTATTCTGTATTCACTTTGGATTATAGTACACTCATCACTTCACTTTATTATTTACCTTCTAAAATCTCTTAAACCACTTTGACTACTTTGACCTTTTGGGGCTTTTAGATGACATATGAGGGTCCTCCAACTTCGTAAGACCATAAATTTCAAACCGTGAGGAGTTATGTGACATTCCACATACCACTAGAAAAAGAATGACATATACTATCCATATATAATAGTATTACCTGCAAATATATCAAAACTCATATTGTTATCCATAAAAAAAACATGGGTCCATTACCCAAACCTGGGTTCTCCAACTTCTTATGGCCATAACTTTCTAACCATGAGGATTGATGTGACATTCCACATACCACCGGAAATGGCATGACAAGAACTATCTGTTATCACCATAACAATTTTCAGACAAGATCCAATTCTCGGAAATTTAGCAAGAGCTACATCATCGTGGAAGCTTGATAGTTTGGATAATTGATAATATAGAGGACCAGGACATATCTGGCGGCGTATGGACAAATATAGCGGAGGCACAAAAGGTATAACTCGACAGACCGTCGATTGTAAAATGGAACAAATCAACAGTTGGGGCCCATATCGGGCGATGAACTTGCATGGGACTTAACCATGTAAGGGCGGACCAGGAAAACCATTGTGGTTTTTAAAATGGACGCGTGGCACCTCCAGAGATACATCGGGGCGAAAGGCGGGTTGCCTAAAACCACTTTCACAAAGGCCCCGATGTCACATGTTTCAATACGTCAAATCAACCACTCGCGGGGTGGGCAACGACTGGTCAGAATCACCCTGTTTCACTCGTTCGATACTTCACAACCGTATGATGTCAGGTAAGCGTTGCCATATAACAAACTCAAAATCTAATCATTTGAAATGGATTAGCCAAGCGTGGTAAACCAACGTACCTTTATGTGACTTTGTTAGTGATTCATGATTGGAACTCTATAACTACTGATTCTCAAGTATGATGGTATCATCTCATCTGTAAGATTAACTCTCTAATTTCTGAAAGAAACATCTTGGTGTCCATGATACTAGGATACATGGACAAGGCTAATCAAGCCATATCCAGTCAAACAATTCATTCAAGTAACATGGTGGGTTTATTTACTGGTAAGAAGGAAAGGGAAATCACACATATATTAGCAATTAAATTCCATACGGAACCTGCTATAGACCCAGAATTGGAAGTCAGACTAAATCCCATCATGAGGGACCTAATCATCAACATGCCAGTTGTGAAAAAGAAAATGAGAAAACGACAGAAGACAGAAAACATGGCTGAAACGGCTGAAAGCATTGGGGAGAATCAAATGGCCTGGTTGGTCACTCTAAAGGAGGAGATTGCTAAGTTGAAGTGAATTCTTAGGTGAAATAAGAACATCCCAGCATATTTTGGATAGATGGCGGTCGAAGAAAGAGGCCCAGATATGACAGACCTGTTCATAATGGTCCCTTTAAAATAGGATAGATGTTATTATAAATCATTCATTTTTTAACTTATCTCTAATTTTATAATTATGGGAAGTCTGAACGTTTTGAATTCTATGAAAAATTTCTATATATATGTATTATCTCGAGGATATAGAAAATATGGAGAAAAGAGGAGCCTTCCCTTTGTGCAGGAAGATCGTTGTAAATTTTTGGGGCTAAAATGAATATATAAATGCATAAGCAGATTTTGGATTGTTTATGAAAAGATTCTAACTGGCAGTGATATGAGTCTTGTTTTCCTTTCATAGTATGTGTTTCCTGTGATATTTTATTCCATATACATTTTTCTTCTGTTTAAATTATATAGTTAAAGGCCCAGAATTCATCATTTAATTCTCTTGGCTTGACAATTTAAACTATGTTCATCTCTTCTGAACTAATTCAGAATTCATTCCTATAATGCTCTGATGTAGTTATGTGCTTTCTTTTCCTCTGATGCCATGCAAATTTTTCAGATATAAACTCAGAATCACTACCTAATTTAGCTTTTTCCTCTTAATAGTTCCCAGGTTTGACAATTTATTGTTTATTTTAGACTCCATAGCCCAAATGTCATCTTCATTCCTCCAGTCATTTTATTAAAAAACCCCAACACAGACCAAATCTAGCCATCGATTCCCATAGATACCCAGTGACACGAGAGAGCCCTCTCTGAGTTGGG
>ML787815.1:838431-850453 GCA_009831015.1 Picea engelmannii | reverse complement strand
CGGGATTAGCGCGATGGGTAGCGTCTATATTACATGCAAGAAAGGATATCAGTCGTCCATCCAAAGGACGCGTGGCGTGAGATCTATTCACGTCGGCATTTCGGCATTCGAGAGTTCGAAGGGTGAGGGTTTCACATCATTCTACATCTCGAAACCCCGAACCCCGAAACGCCGATAAGCGCCTTTGAAGCTAAGCCTATGGTCCTAGCACCCGGTCACGTCCACCATCAGCACCTCCCTCCATTCGTTGTCTCCTGTCCCCGTATCACTTCCACGAAAGCCCCCCTTTTCCCCCCCGCCTCACTTTCACCATACTGGCACCTACAGCATCCTCGCCAAGCACGCCACATCTTCCACCTCTCATCCCGTGAACCGTTCGGCTGGTCCAGATGGCCCCTCGAGAAGACCTCCACGTCCCCAAAAGGCAGAGTTGACCAGGACCGTTCCCGATCCCAAGAAGGCAGTTATTGAAGTTGTTGGAGGTGGTTAGACATCGTCTCCGCCATAAATGGAAAGTCCGGCGAAGGACTAAAAGCTTGTCGATTCACCTGCAGGATAGTCAGGAGTCCGATTGCGTCTGTCATAAGCGCACGATCGTCCAGAGTCTGCATGCGCAGACTGCTAGAAGACATGCAGACACAATGTTTTAATTGCAGTGTCTCGTTTTCGCTGTTGTGGTTTGTTTGATGTGTGTATCAGAGTGCTCTTTACCTCTTTCTGTCTCCTCCTGCCTGAAATATACAAGCAAGAATCAGGCTCTAATACCACTTGATGTGTATCAGAGTGCTTTCCTCCTCTAGCTTCCCTTGCCTTCTCCCTCTACTTGAAATATACAAACAGAGTTCTAGCTTTGATACCACTTGATGTGTGTATCAGAGTGCTTTCCTCCTCTTTCTGCCTCCTCCTGCCTGAAATATACAAGCAAGAATCAGACTCTGATACCACTTGACGCAGACGAGCGCAAGACCACCACCTCGCACTCTTGCTCACAGGATCGTTCAAGTTCCCCTTTGAGCCGAATTGGCTTTTTCGATTCCTCTGTGGAATCTCTGCTAAAAACCCGATCCACAGGTCCTGCTCTTTCCCTGTCACGGCCTCTGCACGCGCCTTTGACCTTTCCCCGACTCAGTTTCGGGTTTCGGGGCTTCCTGATGCCCGATGTCGAGAGTTCCCTGTCCTCACGGACTCCCGATCTCCGATTTGCCGATGCGCTCTTTCTGGCCTTGGCCCCTCCTGGCTATACCCTGGTCCATGTGACCGCTTCTCATAAGACCGCAGCCTTACCTCCTTCTCGGGGTTTCGGACTTTCAAAATCCCAATGTGCTCCAACTCCCGTTAGCCCTCTGGGCTAGACCTTTGGTCCACGTGACCTCCCCTTATATGACCGCAGTCATACCACCTATCGAGATTCGGGGTTTCGCAACCCTTGATGCCACGAACCTCTATCCTCGCGATCTCCCGATCTCCGATGAACCAATTCCCCGGTTTTGGCCCTTAGCCCCTTCTGGCTAGACTCTTGGCCCACGTGACCACTATCCTCGTGACCACAGCCCTGTCTCCTATCGGGGTTTCGGACATCGCAATGCTGAAACGCAAGGACACTTTGTCCACGGGATTCCCAATATCCCGATCCCCGATGTGACGTCAGTTGGCCCCCACACAACGGAGCTCTCCTTTCTTTCGGAAAATCAGACTTCGCGATTCCGCAATGCAAGTCCTCCTTGTCTCCAGGACTCACGAAATGCCGATCCCCGACTCTCTTCGGATCTCCGACACACGCCCCAACAGATGGACGGCCCCGGTCCAATCTCGTGCTTTCGCGACTTCAAATGTCCCGAGCACCTCGTCCTCAGGACTCGCGAAATGTCGAACTCCGATGCGCCACGTGTCTCCACAAACGGACAGCTCTGATCCACTCTCGCTATTTCGGAACTTGAAATGTCCCAACTTCCTCGACCTCAGGACCTCCAATATCCCGAATGCCGATATCCCGATGCACCAATGCCTTTCGGGACTTTCACACCCGCTTCTCTACGCTAAGTGTTAAACCATGCGTGACTCTTTGCCGATCCAACGGCTGACGGGTATCTTGATCCGATTTGACGGTGCAGATCCTTCCTTCTTCCTGTGCGCTCCTCCTTCTCCTTCCTGGACATAGAAATCAACGGTCCAGATCTCTTCCTCCCGCTGATCTGACGGCTAATGTGCTCCCTCCTGAGCTTGCACACTTTCTTCCGATGCTTGGAAGAATTCCAAGTCTCCCAAAGGCCTCAACCTTTGTCTTCTTTCTCCTCTGCGAACTCCTTTACTTTGAGTTCTCTCGCGCATATGAAAACGTTGTTCCTCCTGAGCTTGTTCCCTTCGAATCCTTGAAAGATTCTTCAACTCATGCACCTCTGCAGAGTCTTCACGCACACACAGTGTTGTCTCTCCTGAGCTTCTCAATTACTCAGATCCCTAAGGGATTTTATCCTTCTCCCTTTCTCCTGGAGATGGAGAATGTTTGGATGCCCTCCTGGCTATCCTCTGCCTCAAGCAACTTCTTGCTGAGCCCTCCGGGTGTTCAGTAACCCTGCGAAGATCCCTCAGTGGATTCTTCTTCAAATCACAGAACTCAAAGAGTTCTCTTCTTCCTGTGCCTGTCTGCACAATATCTCAATGCCCTCCTGGCAGAGTATCCTCTCAGAACTTCCAGCAGTTTTGTCCTCTTCTCCTGTGTACCTATGCACTCGCTCGATGCCCACTTGGCAGAGCTCTCAGAATCCTCAGTGATTCTGTTTCTTCCTGAACTCACAGCAGAGTTCTATCTTTGTGCACTCCTTGCACTGGCTCGATGCCCACTTGGCAGAGCTTCACAAAACTCCTCAAAGCTTCTGTCTGCAACTGTGTCTCTCATACACAGCCTTGCCTCCAAGGTGTTCAGCAACCTTGAGGTCTTCACTGAGTTGTTGATTCCAATTCCTGTGCCGCAGCACGTCTTTGTCTGAACCCGCAGAATTCAGAAGTGCAACTTATGTGCACAGCTATCAGAACCCGCAGTGTTCTGTCACACCCTCCTGGTGTGAAGCCTCAAAGACCTTCACCTGAAGTCAGACACACTACTGCAAATGCACACCTACAACATATATAAAGAACACTCACAGACATTCATTTAACACACAGTAATGCAGGAAAAACTGCTCTTTGTATTAAATATGGCAAATGCATGTTTATACAAGGGTGTTCCTGAGCACGGCCTGTAACAAGGTCTCGGCTCTTCTCTCTTCTGCTCTCTACTCGCAGACTTCCTCCTCTATTCTATCCACCTACCCAAAATGAAATCCTAAATCTCTTTTACCTGAGGGGGCTCTTCGAGCTCTTCCCTCCAACCTACCTACCCTATTCAATTGCATTGAATGGGCTGTCTAGTCCAGCATCTGGATCTAGATCTCAGCCTTACAAACATTAAAGGCCGATCTTATCTACAGCCTGCGCAAAGGCACGGCTTCACAGCTCACCAGCTTAAACATTAAATTACAATCAATTCCAATTTTAAATGAGCCTGTGCCTCTCTTCAGCATTGAATGCGTGCGCTCGACGTGGCTGGCTGGCTGGCTGGCTGATGTGGAGAGATGCTCCTGCATCAGCTTTCCTGTCAGTTTTTTAGCTTTGCCTTCTCTTCTATTTTGTTGGTTCATGGTCGCTTCACAGACAATGAAATCCAAAGCAGTTCAAAGGTAGGCGGATAAGTCTCCTTTTACTGCTTTGGTTCTCTTCTCAATATTCTGGTTGTTAAACGACAGTCTGTGTTGAAATTCTAGTCCAATTTTGGTGTTGCTGTGTTCTTTTTGGGTTGTATTTGAGCATATGGAAACCCCTTTTTGATGGTTTTGTACTCCTTTTGTCTCTTTTAAATATAACTTTACCAGAAAACAAACCTTTCCTTTTGTAGTTCTCTCTCGTGAATGTTATCAAATCCATTCTCTCTCACTTGTGTTCTACCTTCATCTGGCTTTGCTAGATTGCCACTGGCATTCTACATGTCTCTATTTCCATTCTCACCCCAGGCAGTAACCAAAACCAGATTGCTGCTAAAAGACTCCAGTGTTCTGGATTCTTCTCATCTTCTCTACTATTCTGATATAATCTGATCTAATATACTGTCCAAGTAATGATTCTGATACCATAATCTCCAAACGATGTAATTGGGCCACTCTGGTACCCAGTTATAAATCAACTTCAGAGGAAGGAAACACAACAGAGTTCTTTTCCTGTCACTGAAAAATGTGATAAATCAGAACATGGGAGGTCAATGGGATTATAGCAACGAACAGTTCACAACTATAATTCACATAAGGGTGTAAGGAGAAATTATAAGTTTGGACACATAGGACAAAATTCTTCATATTTAGATCATTAAATGGAACAGGTGCATTGATAAGAATGTACCGCAAGATAGCCAGGGGGTTAGCTCAACCGGTCATCGCCTAGGTTGTTGGGCATTTGGCTAGTTCTGTGCCAGAAGGTGCCGAGTTCGAATTTCCCTGGGTTAGATGCACTAGTCTAGATTGATTGGTTTACTAGGGATGCCATCCACAAATATGGGGAAGCATTTGTTGAATTTCCCCACGAGATTTTCATTGAAAAAGAAGAAGACGCTGCAAGAGTTGAAAAGCATGTTGCTATTGTGATCTAAGTTGTAGTATTAGGAGCATGAGAGATTTATCTTGGTGTTTAAAGGATTTTATGAATGATTGCATACGCTGCCATTCAGGTCATTACTTGTAAACTATAGCTGCATAAAATAAACTATTTCTTTGGAGTGCATGTCTATGCTTGGCTTTGGTTAATATATGCACTTCTGTTGTCCTCAGATTGAAGATTGAGAAGCATTAGAAAATAGTTTCTTGTCTTGAATTTTTGGTTATGTGAAGATATAAGGTTATTTTTTGATGTTCAATCTATGCAATCACCAGTAATCCCCACAGGCACAAAGACCATCTTTGAAATGATGAAAGCGGCTGGCATCTCTTACAACAATTTCTCGTCCAACAATCTTAGAGATAACCTTAACTGCATTGTGGCAATCACCACACATGCGAAGGCTATTAATAACTTGAATAGGCATTCCAGGGGGTAAATTCATTAACCCAAAAGCAATAGCTAGCTTCTCACTGTGGTAACGAAGAGAATGTTCTTTCATCTCCTGATCTAAATCATGCAATGCAAAATTAGTGTTGGGTACATACCCTGCTTTCTCCATCTGCTGCATCAATGTTTCCAACTTTGCATATATCTCTTTTGCTTGTTCATGCAATCTATCTTCCACAAGAAACATATGCATCTTATTCTTAACCTCAATCCAGCTACATCCTGGCTGCTTCTTAAATCTGCTATTTCTCAATAATTGTCTCAAGTTTGCTACCTCTTCCCACTTTCCAGCTGCAGAATAAATATTTGAGAGGAGCACATGTGTTGCAACATCATATGGTTCTACCTCTAAAATCCGTTCTGCAGCATTCTTTGCTAACTCCACATTACTATGAATTCTGCACGCTGCAAGCAAAGTCCGCCAAACAATAAGATCAGGTTGAAATGGCATTTTTTTGATAAAATTCTCTGCCTCAAACAGGTACCCAGCACGACCAAAGAGGTCAACCATACAAGCATAATGTTCCATTCTTGGTATTATTCCATGATCTTGAGGAATAGACCAGAAGTACAGAGTACCTTCATCCACAAGGCCAGCATGGCTGCATGCATAAAGAACAATAAGGAAGGTGGTGCTATTTGGCTTCATACCTGCCAGGCACATATTTTCATAATGTTGGAGGGCATCCTTACCACGGCCATGCTGGGCATATCCTGCAATCAGAGCATTCCAAGTGACTAAGTTTCGCTCTGGCATGTTATCAAAGATGCATTGTGCATCTTCTATATTCCCACATTTGGCATACATGTCAACAAGGGCACTGCTGACCATGGTATCTAACTCAAGCCCAGTTTTACTGATATGGGCATGTACTCGCTTTCCCTGCTGCAGTACTGCTAGGCTGGAACACGCTTTTAGAACACCGGCAAATGCAAACTTATCTGCATTAATGCCTGCCTGTAGCATTTGAAAAAAGAAACTCAAAGCTTTTTCACCTTGCCCATGCTGAACATGTCCTGCAATAATTGATGTCCAAGAGATAATATTTTGTGTTGCCATTTGATTGAATAGTTTCAATGCATCTTCCATGTTTCCAGATTTTGCATACATATCTACAGCAGCATTACCCACAGAAACAGCTGAATTAAGTCCAGCTTTGATGATGTGAGCATGAACCTGATTGCCCTGTTCCAGAGCTGCTACTGCGGCACAGGAATTCAGAACACTCGTGAAAGTAAACACATCAAACTCCATGGTGGCATGTTTCATTTGCATAAATAGCTTCAGGGCTTCCTCAAAGTTTCCATTCTGGACATATCCTGCAATTATTGCATTGAAAGAAACCAGATTCCATTCGGTTAATCTATCAAATGCTTTGCTTGCATCTTCCATGCTTCCACACTTGGCATACATGTCAACAAGGGCACTCCCTACAAAGGCATCCAGTTGAAACGTTTTGATAACGTGGGCATGAACCCATTTGCCCTGCTCCAGACCTGCTAAACCCCCGCATGCCCTTAGAACACTGGCAAATGTAAAGCTGTCAATAATCATGCCTGACTGCTGCATTAGAGAAAACATTCTCAGTGCTTGGTCACCATACCCGTTCTGAACACACGCTGCAATCATAGATGTCCAAGAGACCATATTCCTTTCAGGCATTTCGTTAAACACTTGGCACGCATTCTCCATGCTTCCGCATTTGGCATACATATCAAGAAGGGCACTCCCCACATAAACATCCGCTTGAAATCCAACTTTCAGGATATGAACATGGACCTGCTTCCCTCCTTCCAGAGCTGTCGCCACTGCGCTAGCCCGAAGAACGCTGGCAAAAGAGAACTGATTTGGCTTCACATCTGCCATTATCATTCTGCAGAAGAGTTTCTGTGCCTCTTCCCCATTACCACACTGACCATATCCAGCAATCATGGCAGTCCAAGAGACCACGTCTCGTTCAGTCATTTTTTCGAAGACTTTGCGTGCATCTTCCAAATTGCCACACTTAACATACATGTTAATGACATTGTTTTGCAGATAATTGTTTGGCTGAAACCTAGTTTTATCTATGTGTGCATGAACCCTTTTCCCCTCTGCAAGATCCCTCGTGTCAGTACATACGCGCAAGAGACGAAGGTAGGTACTGGAATCTACCTGAACGCTTTGTTGTTCTGTAAAATCCAGCATGTCCACCGCTTCCTTCAATCGTCCCTCCATGCACAATTTGATTATACTGTTACAGTTTCTATTAGAATTTTCATGGCTTCCCTGGGTAAAAATTAGCCTTTCCTCAGCAGCAAGCTCACAAATATTTGTCCTGCTACCGTGAGGAAACCAGCCATACCAATTCATGTGATTCCACAGTTGAAAGAAAGAAACAGCCTTCAGAAAACCATGTGGGTTGTTGGCCGCTGCTGATTTGAGCATAGGAGTGACGCTTAAATTGTAAAACAAATTCATTACACAGACTTGTTGAGGAATCATTCGTCTCAATCAATCAGTTTAGACAAAACTGAGTTGAACCTTAGTTGGAAAATTATTTTTATGGACATGAAGCAATCAAGAACAGGTTGCAAGTTGAGAGGTATTGGATTTGTGAGAATGTGAAACTCCAGATTGGTGTGAATAGGGATGAGGCCAGGGTACAACTTTTGAGCGATTTTGAACGTATACACACAAAGCTACAGAACTTTAAGGGGAAACTCTGTAAGATAAAGCTTATTGTTCTGATAGATTCTGTATCACTTATAAACCAGGCAGGGATGTCGATACTAGAAATAAAGTTATTTTTAAGAATTGAAAACTCTTTCCCTGGTACTATAAAGAGGGAAGTTGATACTAGCTCAAATTTACTTAGTTTACAAATGTATATATATAGTCTATCCTTGTACATTTTATTAAGGTCACTCACACTATATCAATTACATTAATTTTTATGAATGTAGTGGTGCCACTATTAGTTATTTAGTAAAATTTCACTTGTTAAATGATCAAATTTCTAACAATTTAATGGTTTTTTGATTAATGGTTTTCCTACCGAGTATTTTAAATTATTATTATTATTCATTTTTTTCAATAGTTATTTTTAATTTTCTTATTTAAACCTAAATCTCAATACTTTCTTCATACTTATCAACGTCATGTCCTACATGATGGGTGGAATGTGCACTGTAAACATTTTCAAAGTTGTTTATGTCGTTCATGAGTTTGTACTTTAAGGCTCTAAAGTACATCGTCAAGGCATCTGACAAGATAGAGAAAGCTAAGGATAAAAAGGTCAGTTATATGAAAAGGGCTATTGTTGATTCCTTAACTGTTTTTGTCTAGCTTCCCAGTTTTCCTGGATACTAATGTCTCTTTCAATTACTGCCCATGAACATTCTAACTCAACCCGGTTATTTGTTGTCTGTAGGATGGTGTTAAATAAATTTAAAGCAATGCTCGTTTGATCTAATAATCCAGGTTCAATATTACGTTGTCTTGTAACTAGAACAATCATGAGGGATAAAGACTGAAAGGATAAAATCTTGTGTTTTCTTTTAAGGGATCGTTATTTCTGTTTCAAAACATATAAGAAGAACTCCAAAACTTTAAATTAATGGTATGACGAGACTAAAGGGCGTTTCTGGTATCTGAGTTAAATTTTGAAAAGGGACTATGCATGAAATGAAAAGAAAACATAAAGCTGTCGAACAAGGTGAGGCATCAATTAAAGAGGAAGCTCACTTTATGACAGAAGAAGAAAATAGTTTGGAAAAACTCTTAATGAAACATATAATATTGAAATCTAAAACATTTACATGTCTTGTATCTGTTGATAGCCGATACAGAGGAAACGTGGTAAATGATTAAATTGCAATAATAATTAATTACCACAGTAGAGGTTGTACTAAATTGTAGTTAAGCATTCATTTAAGAGATATATGAAAAATATAAAACAACTGAGAAACACATAACTCAAACTTGACCAGATCTGGAATCTTCAACCTGTATTTGTATTAATTCAAAAAATATCTTCAAATTCTTCTTTACAATGCGCCCAGAAAAAGCCCTCTTTCAGTCTCTTGAAATTATACTTATACTAGATCACCCATGATTGTTGGTTGGTGATATCCTAACTCCTAGGGGCAAACAGTTACAAAAATCCAAACCTCAACTGTTTGCATGATTATCATTTATTTTCCTATCATCTCGATAATATAAGTTTTCAAAATGATACTTCATTGTTTTATTGAACTCCTTCTTTCAACCCAATACATTCAATACATTTTTCAAGAAAGTGTACAAAATTTCTGGGAGGCTCTGGAAAATCCTTTGCTTCGAATAGGTAAAATTTTCTTTGAATTTTTGGAAGCCAGTCTTCAATCCCCCTACTAGCAAACTTAATTGATTGAAATTTCAAGTTTGGCTTCACTAGCCACCTGTCTATTAGGGTAACATCCATTTCCTTTAACTGTGAAATTTCCATCTGAATTTCGTTCAAACCCTCTTTGAAATTCAACTAGTGTCTTACAATGTTTGTCTGTCCTAATTGCCCAGTGCAATTGTCCCTTCCAATACCTAATGATTCATTGTCCAACAAATCAAAGATTTCTTCACAATCGCCTTTGATTTCTTTGGCTATTTTCTTATTTTCTGCTATGTTGGTTTCCCACACCTTGAGCATGATATCGCCTCTGATCTTCTCTATGACAGAAAGCTTTGGAGTTTTCAATACTTCTTCGTTTTCTAAACATACAACTGCCTTTTGAAAAGTGGCCCTTGTTGCTTTAGCTTCTTTTTCTTTAAAAATAATATTATCAAGAGCATTGCTTGCTTCCTAAAAATAATTCTGAATAATCTCTACTTGGGATATTACTTTTTGTTGCTCAGCTTCTACCTTCGCATGTATTTCTAATGACTGGTCCTAAAAAACTTTCAAATCTATAACCTGGCCTTTTATTGAATTCAATTTAGCCTATAGTTGTCTTACCAATTCTTCTTGCCGAATAACTTGTATTTGGCTAGTCTGCATCTTCTCGTTCATCTCGTTAGACTTGACTTAAGCGATTGAATTTATTGCTTGTCAGTAGCTCTGGCCTACTCTAGGCCTTTATTTATTTTTTCTTTGATATTTTTCTCGGTATCTTTTAGTTGATTTTGCAAATGGGCTATCCTGTGGTTACTCTGTTTCAACCTTGTTCTCATATTGCCAACGGTGAATAGATTTGTTTTTGCCAGTGCTCCCATGGAGCCCGCCACCTCTATAGTGAAATCTCCCTCTTCCAAGTTTTGCCCATCCACCAACACCCTGTGTTTCTTTACCATACCACCTTCTCTCATATACATCTCCTGCTTTAATACAACCTTCCTCTTTTTACTGAAAAAGTAATCAGAGGGAGGTATTTCTTCTCTGGAGATAGGGTCGAGGTCACTAGCATGTATGACTCCTACCTAAGGGAGCCCAAAAGAAAACTGTAAAGGGGTCAAGGAAGTGATGGGATTACTGAACTTTGTGAATGTTATTTCCCTTGTTGTCTTGGGGGTATGAACATGAATAATAGATGATGAAGGAGGGATAGATTGACTGGATTCAGGAGGTGTCATAGACCTTCTTTCTATTTCTGCTGATGGATTCTTTGTCTGTGGGACTTATTTGTTTTGTGAAGACCCTTCGGCCCCCTGTGGATTTTCCTCAGTGTCAGCTTTATCCTACACTTTCTGTTCAAAGCCTGGGGGAATGTTTTCTTGTTCTGGAGGAGATGTTGTTGCTTCACCCTGCAATACCTTGGGAAAACCACTTCGTCTGTGTATCTAGAAGGTTAGGAGACTGGTTTGCAAGTTGAATGATAACGTCTGTACCTTGTCTAACACCTCCTCATAGGTTTTGACCCCTTTGAAAATGTCGTCGCGAGGGGATTCCTCATGCTCGAATGCTTTCATGCCATAGTGAGCCATGTGGCTTCCCACTATTTGATAAGGGTTGTGTTTCCTATGTTCGAGATTCACCAAATTGACCTCCTCTAGAGCTACAACTTCAACTTTGGAATGACCCAAGTTGAGTAGCGAAAACCTTCCAATATGTACGGGAAAGACTGGTCAAAACTTCTTTTGAGCTGCCTTCAGTTCTATCCCAATATCACATGTTATTATCTGATGAGCTACCTCCCTACACACTAGTCTATCAGGGAAGAATTTAGGAAGTGCATGAGGAGGGATAGAACATCATACAACCCTGATATAGGAGAAATTCCCCTTAATAAACCAATCGACAATCGCCTTGAGGCTTCCAATGAACGAATCTGAAATACGGGGGGGTGCACAACCATACAGCATTTGATGCACTGATATTAGCACAAAATGACAAATTTCGTAAAAAGAATCCTTAGCATTTTCTTCCCACAACTTAGAATGATATTCATGAATCAGCTTAGTGCAGGTCGGGTTCCAACTCTAATTCATCAAAGGGAAAGGAGTCATGAAACATATAACGTCCATGATATATGCTGACAAAAAGGCTACTGGTCGGCCATTGGATCTCGCGGTTTGATACTCCATAACCTCCTTAGCTAGGTTATCTGATAGAATTTTGTTCCAATTGAAGCTATAACCTTCGGCTGCTTCATGTAAAAGGGGCACCCATTCTACAGGGAAATGTGTAAGACTTTTCTTCGCGAAAAGTCTACATAACATCATAGCCACATAGACTATGTACTCATTCAATGAGGTTGTGGCATAAACATTATGGATATCATCCCTGAACTTTGTTGGGTGTCTCGACCAGTCTTTGATTATGCCAGGCTATGTTTGATCTGCCTTTGTGCATTCTTTCCTTTGAAATTTGCTTACAAACTCTTTATTATAAATGTACTTAGAATTGGGAGACAGTTTGTACATTACTTGTATATGCTC
>ML787815.1:811268-822727 GCA_009831015.1 Picea engelmannii | reverse complement strand
TTGATTACATAGTTGTTGCAATGAGCGATAGTTTAGATGACCAAACCACTCATGCCAAAGTTTGCTCAAGTCATTGCTATGAGCAACAAAAACTGATGAAAAAGCTGATGACCCAAAGTTGTCAAACTTGTACAACCTGGTAATATCATCATCAATTCCAGTTGCAAGAACATGCTTAGGATCTTTTAGATCCTTGATTACAACTTGGTGAGGTGAAAACTCAATTGTTTTACCTTCACGAAATGACCATTATCTACTTGAACTGTTCCAGATCCTACAACACTAAGAGATCTATCATCACCAACATATATTTTCTTCATGTTATATTCATTTAGAGCAGAAAATATGGCTTTATCCTTAGCCATATGATAAGATGCTCTTGAATCAATAAGCCACTCATCAAAAGAAGTAGTAGTAGTAGAATTTGAATTGAAGGAGAAACCAGAAGCAAAAAGTGCATGTCCATGAGAAGAAGAAGTAGAATCAATACTGATGTTGTGCTTCTTCATCACTGCTTCTAAAGCTGCCATCTTCTTGAAACATTTGGACTCATCATGACCATATTTATCACAAAAGTTGTAATGTCTGTTAGTATTCTTACTTTATATTTTGCTCCTTTGTCACCAGTAGGAGCTGAAGCTGTCTAAGCAGGTTTGGGACCCTTATGTTGTTTGTTATTGTAGCGAAGATGTTGCTTCTTGGGATACTTGGGTTTATCTTTCTGCTGGGAAACTAAGGCTTTGTTGGAGGGACTTGCAGTGTTGATCACTCCAAATTGTATAAGCTTATCTTCCTCTCAAATAAAAGAAGCACAAAATGAATCAAGAGTGGCTTTTCATAATCTTCTTCCCCTAGAGCCTCTCTCATGGCATAAAAGGTAGATACAAACATAGAGTATGCACTACCTAGCCTAGAAAGAATAAGATAGATGCAACGCTCTTTCTCCATCTTTATCTTACATTCTTCACATAAAATTCTGAGTGTTTTAAACCTAGATAGATAGTCTCCAAGGAAAGAAAAATCATTTGGACTCAAGGCCAGTGTTTGATTTTCTAACTGTTGTGCTTGAATAATATTGAGTTTACCAAACATAGATTCAATCATGTCCCAAGCTTCTTTGGGGTCATCAATATCTTGAAGGTGGTAACTTAAATCATGAGAGATGGAAATTCCAATTAGTCCATGTGATTCATCATTCCTATTATCCCACTTTGCTTTCTTATCAGCATTAGTGGGTGTTTTTTCCTTTCCCAAGGTAATCCAGTACAAGCCTTTACTTCTTAATAAATCTTCCATATGACATTTCCATTAGAAGTAGTTGTTGCTAGTAAGAAAGACAATACTTGTAGAAACCATATTAAATATGCAGATAATGTGGATTTAAAAACTGAAAATGATGATCTGGATGGAAAGAGCTCGAAAATTTATGTGGTTTTAAAAAAAATGGCACTGAAAACAGACTTTCGATGTTAGAGTTATGCCCTTTTAAAAAAGGCACAATCGATAACCAAATGACCACGTGATTGTGTAAGTTGCTTTATGAAGTGCCCCACTTTTATAAAGAGAAGTGGAGATCACTTTTACAATGAAGTTACTTTATAACAAAAAAGATGCATGAAAAATAAATAACTCTAAAATAAAATATTAAAGCTACTTACAGTGATTCACTTTTATACTTGAAGTGAAATACACTTTACAATTTTAGCATGAACTTTTCCAAAAAAAAGTAACAAAAGAGAGACTTGAAATGAAGACCTCTTACTTAATAAGGAAACTTTTAACCAAATGATCTAGAAAAACATATTGTAATGTTCATAAAGAGGATTGTTGTTATTGCTGTTGTTGAAGACATCCTTGGAGAACGTGCAAAAAAAAACTCTTTTCACATAAGGAAATAAATTTGCTTCTCGATGACAACAAGGGTTAGATCTCGTTTAGCTTACCCGGAAGATGCACCTTTTCCTATCTATTTCTGATTTCCCGAGATCACATAGGGAGCAGAGAAAAGAGAATACACATATCTAAAAGAGTAGCAACCTAGAAATAAATAAAACAAAACTGAAATAAAACCAAAATACTACTCTGCAAAAATTTTAAAAAATGCGTATTGAAGCTTTATACCTCCAGATCTGACTGTAATGGTCGTATATTGGGAAAACATAAACATTTTCGAGTGAAACGAAAAGTGTTTCTGACTGAAACAAGTGCTCCAGACGCAATGGAATAGTCCTCTTAGCCCAAAAATGTATGAAAATGACAGAAAGTGGAGATGAGGCAAATTGTCTTCACGATCTCGATCTACAACACGAGCGGGTTTTCAAACAAGCTCTGATACCATGTTCGACAACACATGTATTCCAACAAAGAATGAACATCTTCAATAACCAATCACATAACCAGATCAAATATCAACACACCAATGTTTTCATGTGGTAAAAACCCTATGGGGAAACATCCATGGCCCCAGCCAACGCGACCACTTGGAGCAGTTTATTAATGCAAAGAAAAAATTATAGAGAGATTTTACAAGAGAGTTTCTCACAATCGATCATTGTAAAATGACCCTCCATGCTCTTTAAATAGAGATCATGGACCAATCAGGTATTAAGCCACAGATCAATGGCTGTTAAGATCAAGGAGAGTATGAACCGTTGGATCACTCTATGTCGGGAACATATCGTGACCGTCGAATTTCCTAACTACAAATGCATACTAATGCATACTAAAGAAACACACTAGAAAGCACACTTTTGCCTAACGACAAAATAGACCAAGTAGATCTTACTAACTCCTAAGTGTCTAAATATCCTAACACGTAGCAAACACATCAAGCTACACATGCACTTCATCAGAAAGCTCATTCATGATCAAGTTATTGATGTGCTATTTTGCCCTATAGAAGATCAAGTTGCAGAGATTTTCACAAAGTATCTTACAAAAACGAAGTTTTCCAAACTTCGATCTATGTTAGGAGTTCAAGAAGTTGTCATTAAGGGGGGATAGGCTCTAATGCCTCCTTCCTTCTCCTATTGTGTCACTATTGTAAATCCTTCAATCCTATCCCAAGTTGTTCTTAGGGGGAGATGTTAGGATATTTAGACACTTAGGAGTTAGTAATATCTACTTGGTCTATTGTGTCTTTAAGTAAAAGTGTGTTTTCTAGTGTGTTTATTTAGTATGCATTAGTATGCATTTGTATTTAGGAAATTCGACGGTCACGATATGTTCCCAACATAGAGTGATCTGACGGTTCATACTCTCCTCGATCTTAATGACCATTGATCCATGGCTTAACACCAGATTGGTCCATGATCTCTATTTAAAGAGCATGGAGGGTCATTTGCCGATGATTGATTGTGAGAAAATCTCTTGTAAAATCTCTCTGTAATATTTTTATTTGCATGAATAAATTGCTCCAAGTGGCCGCGTTGGCTGGGGCCGTGGATGTTTCTCCGTAGGGGTTTACCATGTGAAAACATCGGTGTGTTGATCTTTGATCTGGTTATGTGAGTGGTTACTGAAGGTGTTTGTCCTCTGTTGGAATACCTGTGTTTTCGAACACTCAACACCTATTGATCTCCAATCCAAGAAGTTACAAGAGGCAATTCAACTATATTTCCCTTTAGTCCCTACGAATAGAAGAGGAGCTAATCAGTTCAAAGGGAAATCTTTTTGAAGAAGTACCCAAATTGCAAGTGGAAATCCTAATGTATAATCCCCAAGCACTTCAGATCCTATCCAAGTATCTTCTGATCATGAAATCCCCCATAAAAGACTCAGGGAATTTTCTGGAGAAGTGTTGGAGCCTGATATAGAAGTAAAATATGAACCTATTCCCTCTCACAAGCACTCTGTTACTCCTACCTCATATATGCCTACATCGGTTTCCAAAGTTGATAGACCCTCTACATACATCAAGGGATCCAATTCCTCCTCTGAGACATCTAATCATACTCCAGTTATTGAAAAATTAAAACAAGAAAATGTTCAGTTTCTTCAACAGTTGGAAGAGTGAAAGACTATGGATAGGAATCTCCACCATGACAATGTGATATTACAAGAAAAAGTGAATTCTCTCCAACAATTGGTTAATCAAATGACCAATGAAAATTTTAGCCTCTGGGCACAATTGAAACATTATAAGAGGCACAAGACAAAGTCTTCAGGACAAAAGGGAGAAGCTTCTAAAGCTAATCGACCCCCTTCTTAGCAAGTCTAGTAATGTTCGGTGATTCATTTTTGTTTGCAGTGGGACCTGCAAATCCTTAAGCATGGGGGTAATGTTGGGTTCGTATTTTGATTTTTTTATTGTGATGATTGAATCCTTTTTGCACCAATATTATATATTCTATTGACCATTTTGAAGGAGTTTTCAAAGGATTTTGTATCAATTCATTATGGATTTATATCAGGTATGTGTAATCGATGTTTTACAATGATTTTGAGCTAAATTCACTTTGGTTTGAAGTTTATAAGGATCTAATGCATGATCCATGTGTAATAAGGTGAATTCTCAGTCTGATCCTCCATCTGGTACCTCGTCCGACACTTCATCCAGCACCCCATCCGGTACGCGATCCGACACTCCATCCAACACGCGATCCAACACTCAGAGCGCAGAGGAGTTAACTATTGCTACATTGGCGACCTATGGTGGGTGAATCGACGACCTGGGTTTTGTGCCCCCCTGTGGCCTCCAACTACAAAGCTCATGACATCTTAGATTGGGCGGTTATGCTGATCACTAAGTGGCTCACTGATTTTCTAGAAGCCAAAGTTGTTAGAGCGCATTTAATGGATTTGCAATTTTTAGAGGAGGTCGACCCTTCTAGTCATCGACCTCTCGAATTGTAATTCACCTATAAACACCAATAACAGTGGCAATACCACAGAAATAATTTTTAAGAAGAATTTTCATTGTGTAATTCAGACATATTTCTTTGCAAACTTGTGTTCTAGACTGCATTTTTTAAATAATGATAGAATCATGTTGATTTTAGCTTGTGTTTTGCTGTTGAAGAGTAGCCACGACCTGTTGGGGGGGCCACCAATGGTCTGGGTGACTGCATAGATAGATATATCATGTATTTCATTTGCTTTGTTAGAATTTACTTTGTTTCTTTGTTGTATGTCTCTTTTAGTTTTAATTACTGTGCATGTTGATTGTAATTTAATTGTCTAATTCATCTTTTGCAAATTGCTTATATGAGAAGGTTATTTATCATGTGGTGTTTCTTATTTCTTACCAATGAACTGTCCTACAGGATACTAACTTAGACAGTATATCAAAGTCTTAATTTGGATTTGGCAATTAAAACAAAGTATTACTTAGACATAGGATTAGTGCAAACAAAGTATTAATTTAGGATCGTTTGCAAGCTTCAATGGATTAATAGTTGCAAGTTTTATTAGTTGTAATCAAGCTAAATTTAATTATCATTTCAGTTAAGTCTTCATAGATCTATTTTTTTCATTAATCTTTATTTAGTATGTTAGGATAGAAATAGATTTTGGGTTTATGTTTTCTAAAAGCATTCTAGTTTTGAAACCCGAGTTTTAATGATAGGATTAGTTCAATTTAGATTATAAAATCTTAGTTATGGAATTGAATTGTACTTTTAATTAGAAGAGTGGATTTGAATTAAGATTTTGAATCACGATTTCATGAGTTTGTAGATTTTCTTGAATTAGTTTTGAGTTTGTAGATTTATATACATAGTATTTTCAATGTTATTTTAGTTACGAATTAGAATTAGAATTTCTAATTAGTGTTAGTTATGGGTTTGTGGATTTGCTTGAATTAATGTTTATTCTTTGTAGGATAGAAATAGTTGTGAGTTTCTTTTTAAGAATAGAGTTCACTGGTCAAACATAGTTTTGATAGAGTAATTTCTTACTTTCTTTCTTACTTGTTCACTCAGAGATAGATATATTAAATAGTTCAGAGATAGATTACTTGTTATTTTCTTATCCAGAGATTGTTTTCTTATTCAAAGAGTTTTTTACTTAGACTAATTATTCATAGTGATAGATTTCTCTTCATTATTTGAGTTTATTGTCATTATATTAGGCTAGGCTAGGCTATATTAGAGATCTAGACCTGCACATACAGTGTTGGCACCTCGAAGACTACGAGCCTCGGGTTGACAATTTAATGTCCAAATAGATAGCATATATTTTACTAGACATTTCCATTAGTAGATTTTTCATACAACAACAGTTACCAGAGTACGATTAATATGTCACCATTTGAGTTTCTTTACGGATGACCATGTTGGACATCGTTGAGTTGGGATCGAGTTGAGGATAGGGTCCTATTAGGACCAGAAGTGATCCAAGAAATGGAAGAATAGATGAAATCGATAAGAAAAAGGATTAAAGAGGCAAAGGGTCGACATAAGAGTTATGCTGATATGCATCAAGTTGACTGCATTTATGAGTCCAGAGACATATTTTTCTTGCAGGTAAAATTGCATAAGAGTTCGATAAAGGTTGGAAAGGGTGATAAACTCTCTCCTAAGTTTTTGGGACATTCAAGGTTGTGGAAAAGAAAGGACCCATGGCTTATCGACTAGACTTTTTTGATTCTTTGAGGCATATGCACGATCTATTTCACGACATTATATTAACGATCCATCACATGTTATTGACATGAGTTCCTTGCAGGCGTCAGACGAGGGTGTTCTCATGGTGAAGCCAATCCACATTTTGGACCATCGCACTCGTGTTGGCAGCCATTTCATATTTTTATCCTGTATTTATAAGCTGCCTACATAAATGTTTTGGAACCCTTGATTCTCATCGCAATCTTTATTTTGCGCATTTGTACAACTGCGTTTGTTCTCGTTTTCACGACTGCAAGCGTGAAAAATTTGATTTCGAAGTCACGTCAATGGCATTAAAATCATCACTAGATTATTACGGTTACTCTTGTCTATGTGTTCATTGCATTTCCAATTCAATTATGGTCACACAGTTGGCAAGACACCAAACCTCTACTCATTTGACATTTTTTTCTTGTTAATATGACTTCATTTTTATAAGACCGTGGTGATATTCTAATCATTGTGATTGAGTCCTTGATTCAATGGTGGTTTGATGTTCTATTGCTTTTGATCAAATTCAATGGTTTCATAACAACACATTAACATGGTGATTAGACCCTTAATTCAATGGCTTCATACAAAACATATGTTTTATGATCGAATTCTTGGTGCTATATTCGAAACATTGTTTTGATTTTAAAACCGTGCCAACACTATTGTTGTGAAAATATTCGGGTCGACTTATCATATTTTTTAATAGTTGTTTGATTGGCACTATTTTTAACACACACCAATAGTCAATCACCATAGGGCCGTCGATTGTACATTCGATATGAATGTTCTGCATGGACTGTTTCCATCCACCACCCTCGCACACTTAGGCATTAATTCCTGCCTTCTATCCCGGGTTACCTCTGTTGGTTTTGGGGAAATACCCGAGCTTTCGATTCTGTGTATACCATGTCCAAACCCTTATCCCTTTACCCGGATCACTGTGTGCTCTCTCCTATGGCACCTGTAGTGCGCATAGAACCTAATGGAAACCAAACACTCCTGCTATTCGACAATGCTCGTGAGGATTTGGAAAATAGTGGCTGGTTAGGTTTTATCCAGAGATTTGAGGGTTTCAACCTTTCGGTAGCCCAACATATTTCCCTCACCTTTGACGAGTGTAGGGCTAAGGTAAGAGATATACAACTTGAGCTAAGTGAGGAATTCCTCAGCTCAGCTACAGGCTTACCAGCTAAAGGACAGAGGTGGTTTAAGAACTTGAAAGTGGACGAGGTGTCGTGGCCACTACTTTTCACATCGAGGAAGGTTGTTAGTTGTGATAGAGGTATGCCTGTCACTGCCATCAAGCCCAGGTGGCATGATTTATTGGCAATTGTTAAGAAATTTGTGACTTGTGAAGGTCGTTACGGTTTAGTATTTCTGTATCATCTTCGGTTGCTGATGAATTTTATAGATTACCATATGAACATGCCTCAGTATCTCCTACACAGTATTTACAAAATGTCTAAACGATTTAAGCGTGAGAAGGCTGATAACAGCCTTTTCCATCACTGCTTGATCAACGTCATTTTCGTTCACCATTTGAGCCTTAGTGGTGATTTTTGGCAAGCCTTCCTATCAAGAAATGGCTTTGCCACTCCCGAGTGTGTCCAAGTGGACAAGGTTGTGGTTACTGAAACTCTGGTTGAGCCAACCGTGCCATCTCCTACCCTTCTACCCCTTGTCAAACCCTCAAATTGCCCCAACTTTGACCTACCCGATACCATGACCGACCCCTGTGCTAAAGACAACACTAAGGCTGTCAAGAGGCCTGTAAAGAAGAAAGACAAAGGCGATACTGGTGTCAATGGTAAGGGAAAGAAGAATGCACGATGGTTATCTAGATGTGCTAGGAATAAACCCAAGCAAAGCATTGACCAGAAGCCAATAGTGTTGAGCGAGGACTCAGACTTTGAGATTGAATGTTTCTTAACTGAGGAATACCCTTACTCTCATGGCCTCTGTTCTATGGAACCTTATGACTATGTTTCGAACCTACCTCCGTGCCTCAAGAATAACCCTAAATTCTCGAGAGTTAAGATTGGCAGTGACACCCCTAGTAACTTGAAAGAACCCTCGCCTATAATGCTAAGGCCAAATCAACCACCTTGCACTCAATGCAATTCTTGGCTTGAATGTTATTACACCGATGTTCCCCTGTTGCAATCTAAGATTAAATCATTAGAGGAATGAGTTACAGTGTTGTCAAAAGAAAGAGATAGGCTACAAGCCAATGAGAAGAAGCAAAAGACAACGGGTTCAATTATCTTTAGAAACGTTGAGACAACTACGGCCTTCGTCAATTCAAAGTTATCCTGACCGAATTGTTTTCCTACAGTCCATGTATTTTTTTTTCCACATCGATTTTTTATGATTTGGTTTGAACTAGCATAGCTGAGTAGTTCTGTTTGTTTTGATAGACTGAGAAACGGTTCTGTTTACTTCGAATTTCCAGGAATGATTTCGTTTTTATTTGAATTGGTATAAAAGATTTCATTCTGGATTAGTATAAACTATTTTGTTTTCATTGAAGATTCGTTTTGTTAAAGTCAAATATAGCTATGATTTGGTTAATGCGATTTTATTGTTCTCAGATTAGTATAAATGATTGAATTGTTTCCGAGTTAGTTTGATTCGATTCTGTTTGGTTTTCTTTTGAAACGATTCTGTACATTTGAATTAGCATAGTTGTGTGTATATGCGTTGGATTCAAAGTTTGGTTTGATATAGTTCAGTTAGTTTTGAATTAAAAAACAATTCTATTAGTTTTGTTTTGATTCAACAACAATTTTGTTAAGTTCTGAGTCGACATAAACTGTTGCGTTTGTATTGAATGAATATGAAAGATTTGCTTGATCGGTTATAGTCTGTTTCGATTAGAATTGATTTAAAAAATGATTTCGTTGGTTTCGAATTATCAAAACGATTTTGTCTTCTCCGAATTGGTAATAAAAGTTGTTTGACATATTGCATATACCCCTATTACCATTCAGTTAATTAAACACGATTTCTGTCTGTTTCAAAATTGCATTAAGATTTGGTTACTTCTGGCATGAACGATTTGCTTTGTGTTGAATTAGTAATTAAAGGTTTGTTTAATAGGTAGAATATATTTCTGTTATCGTTTGGATTGATTTAAAACAATTATGTTTGCAAATAAGACCAGCTACAGAATCGTGAGATTCTGTAGCTAGTCTTAAAATTTAGATTTTTATTAATTTTATCAATAAAACATTATCTCAACTTGTTTGTTCTTGTCCACCTACAGGTACCTACAAATTTCAATGACAAATTGGACATGCTGTGGCAGTTTAGAACGTGCTTTTTTAATGTAGTTTTGTTTTAGGTTGTTAGCCTAAGTAAAAAATAGAGACTTGGGAGAATATTCCCAGATTTTTTGTAAACTGTTTTTGATAATTCCCACAGGGATGTTTTACCCTGTGGCCTTTATATACTCATTAATTTTTGTAATGAACCCATCACTGTTGGGAGAACAAAGACTATGGATTTATGATGATACAAGCTTGAATGGAAGTGGATCTTTTGTAACAGCTTTAGCTTTCAATTTATCATACTTTCGTTCAAGTTGTGTGCATTTTAATTTGTGATTAAGTCATTGACTACTTTAGATATCAAGACGTGTTACAGGTTAATGCGTTGTGATTTTAATTTTGTCCATATCTTATGTATTTCAATTTTTAATACAACAATTACTCTGTTTCAATTTAATGAATTAAAGGTTTATCTTCTTCGTTAAATGAATCATTTTGTACAAATCTTCGCATACGGGTTTATCTAATTGTGACGATTTGTAAATTATAAGATTGCTGTCATTTTATGTCTTGTTTGTCCTATCATTTATATTCAAAAAGAACTGCTGCTACCTGTTTACAAGAAGCTTGTGGAAAATCTGGTGCGGGTTTCCTCCCATCGAACAACTGAATAAGATACTTTGCACGGGACAAATTGGAGAGCGTTATTACAGGTTAGCTTATTAGTGTTATTTAAGTAGTTTGGATTGATATATATAGTTCATATTTATAGTTGGGGTTATTATTTTAATTTCTCAGCTTAGATAGTTTTCATTTTATTTCTTTCTCATAAAATTATAAAAATAAAAAAACAATAGTTTAGCTGTCATAGGACAATTTACAAATGATTTTCACAGGTTTTCATTTAAAATTTGTAATCTGTAAATATTGTACATTTGTGATTAATATCTAATTCTGTTATTAATTGAACATGTAATTTCATAGAATTATTGTTGTATAATATTAGACAATAGATTGTATATATTTATTTCATATTTGTTTATTAGCTTTCTTTAATTGTTGTTTTCATTTAGATTAGTTAGTTTCCTTTCATTTTCCTAGGACTTAGATCGGCCAACGGAGTCACTAAACCCGTCGGGGTGGATCATCCCAAATGGCTTGGGTTATTTAGACAACCTCAGACCGGATTCACTCCTCCAGTTGACGGACATTCAATTTCGCCCGTCAACAAATGGTACTAGAAGGAGGGCCTGAAAATTATTAATGGCAGGAGGTGGTCGTAAGACTCCTCCACCACCCAACCGCTCACCTATAGTTACAAGAAGTCATTCAAATGATAACATTGTCCCTCAAACAACAACCACATCAAATGATGATCTACAGATCACATTTGAACTAGTAACCCCAAATCCTACAGGTGGTGACGTACAAGAGATTGTCCGCTAATCTCTCTTAAGAGCACATAGTGCCTTCACCCATTTGAGGCAACCAAATCGGCCTTTGGACCAACCTTTAGACTTCTCTGATATCAGAGAACAACTTGGAGGCACTAACCTCACTTTGAACCCTACAGATCCAATCCTCACTCCTG
>ML787815.1:781942-800203 GCA_009831015.1 Picea engelmannii | reverse complement strand
TATTCCTACACATTACAAAGCTCACACATAATTGAGATATATATGAAAACATGTATATTTTCTAATATTTAATCATAAATTCACTTTTAATACTAAAATGAATAAAGTGGAAAATAATAATGTGAAACCCAAATGTATTTATGCAAATGATATGATGAAGGTTTAATTGGGCGATGAAATGTAAGGAATAGTGAAGGGAAAGGTGGATGAAAATACGACATTTCTGAGTCCCAACAATAGGACAGTTTACAAATGATTTTCGCAGGTTTTCATTTAAAATCTGTAATCTGTAAATATTGTACATTTGTGATTAATATCTAATTCTGTTATTAATTTAACATTTAATTTCATAGAATTATTGCTGTATAATATTAGAAAATAGATTGTATATATTTATTTCATATTTGTTTATTAGTTTTCTTTAATTGTTGTTTTCATTTAGGTTATTTAGTTTCCTTTCATTTTCCTAGGACTTAGATCGGCCAATGGAGCCGCTAAACCCGTCGGGGTGGATCATCCCAAATGGCTTGGGTTATTTAGACAACCCCAGACCGGATTCACTCCTCCAGTTGACGGACGTGCAATTTCACCCGTGAACAACTCGACAACTACGATGTTGAATAGTCTATCAGGTTAAGGTCCAGTGGGAAAATTATAGTCCACACTTGGCCACAAGGGAGGACGCATGTAAGATGCATCAACAATTTCCCTTTTTGTTTGATAGATTATATGTGTAGATCTATGTCAGATGCATTTATTTACTTTCATTTATATATAGTAAAAACTTTGGGATGAAGTTTAAAATAGGAGGGGGTGTATGTAACATCCCATTCTACTGTGCATGCTTTCATTGACTTAACATTTGAGGACACTTGCATGCATGTGATCCAGTTATGGTACATTACGATTTCATTTCACTTATGCGTTATATATGATGATGATGATGTATTGTGATTAATTTTTACTTTCAAATGCATATATATTGACATATATTATTGACGAGTTCTCCTGAGTGTGAAGGACACATGATAGGTTATGGATGTTGATGACATCAATGGACTTCCTTGGAATCCATATTGATTTAGGGAGTGGATTGTATTTATTTGAGTATTTCATTTTACGCACATGTGATATATGGTTGATTACAGTATGATTTATGTATATGTATTAGTGAAATTATTTTTGTTAGTGGATGCAGGCTTGACGATGCTTTCTAATCCGACTCACGTAAGGATTAATGGGGTCATGCAAGAAAAACCAGACATTTGAGGGAGAGGTGTGGAAACGTCCCTACGACATCCTACTAGCACTCTCATTGTGACATGAAATGTAGGTTAACGATTACCTAGTTCAAGAGGTTCACGATGCCATGAGGGTGGACTTAGACAATCACTGACGAAGATTTCTAAAGGGTGTGCAATAAGGAAAAATCCTTATTGCTTAGAAGCCCTTAGTCTCTCACAAGGTCGACCGAATGGAGTGTGAACTCCAAGGGTCGGACAAACTTCCAAAACTTGTCAAAGGCGAGTGGCACTCTTGGAGCATTGAGGTGTGTCTTGAAGGGCATGTTGCGTAATTAAATGTTAAATCTAGATGGCCTAGAAAATTAATAAATGTTTAGACCTTGATAGGACAAAGTATTAATTAACCAATAAATTATAAACTTAGAAGCCTAACCAGATTCTAATCCTAAATCTAAACTAAGTCTAAGTCTAAATTTAAATAAAGGATTAAATAAAATATGAAAAAATTTAAAATATTTGAGATAAAATCAAACTCTAGGAAAAGAGGGAATACAAACTTAAAGGTTGGGAAAATTGCACATGTGTGCATGAAAATAATAAAAGGGATTTTAAAAATAGAAATAAATAAAACATGAGAGAATGGGTGTACACATAAATAACATATTGAGTCAAACTACCCATAAGTCTAACTAAAATAAGACTCCTAATCCAACTCTGACTGAGATCTAGTTAGGGGACACTCATTAAATGATAATTTGGGGAACAAAGGGACAACTAAGAGCTAAAATAGGAACACATTGGGGAATGTGAGGGAAAATGGATTTTTAAATAAAATAAAAAGGGTAATTACTTGTGCAACTTGGGGAGAGTGTGACAAGTGTGTGGGTGAATAATCATAATTAAATTAATTAAAAAGTTAATTATTTGTGCATGTGGACATGTGTCATTTGAAAAATTTCTATAAAACAAATGGAAAAGAGGGGAAAGGAATCTCACTTTTGATAGTACTGTTATGCTGCGAAAATTTTGGTTTGACTGTGTTTTACTTGTGAGAGTTGAGATTTTAAGATTGAGAAGGAGTGGAAGGTCTTCCTTGCGAGGCAAGATTGGAGATATTGTTTTTTTGGGTTTCTTGTGTGGCCCCTTTGCGGCTCGGGGGCCTAAGGGGGAAGAAGAGTAACCCCAATGATTGCTCAGAGGTACTGGTGACATCATGAGATTAGTAAGAAAAAGTAAAGAAGGAGAACAAGCCCACGTTGGAGAACATACTCAATTATCCATATTCATATGTTCTGGTATTTTATTTTCTGAAGTTTTAAATTGTAATAAGAGTAAATTTTGTATATTAGAATTAAAAAAAAAAATTGCTGCAGAATTGTATTGTAATCTGAAAAAAAATTATTTTTTTAATTGCCACAGAACCATTTTGTAACTCTGGAAACTAGAATTTTGTAGGGTCATTGCAAAATTAATTTATAAACCCAAAATTTAGAATTTCGAATGATCCCTGCCAAATTAATTTACGAATCCAGAATTTAGAATTTCGGATGGTCACTACCAAATTAATTTACAAATCCAGAATTTAAAATTTCATATGGTCACTGTAAAATTAATTTACAAACTCGAAATTCAAAATTTAGAATGGTCGTTGCAAAATTAATTTACAAACCCGAAATTTATAATTTCAAATGGTCATTGCAAAAATAATTTACAAACACAGAATTTAGAATTTTTTATGGTTGCTTCCAAATTAATTTACAAATGTGGAATTTAGAATTTCGTATGGTCACTGCAAAATTTATTTGCAAATAGAAAAACTAGAATTTTGTAGGGTCACTGGAAAATTGATTTACAAATCCATAATTTAGAATTTTGTATGGTCACTATAAAATTTATTTGCAATTCTGAAAACTAGAATTTTGTAGGGTCGTTGGAGAATTATTATGCAAATTTGGAAACTAGAACTTAGTATGGTATCTATAGAATTGTTCTACAAAGATATAAATTTAACTTAGGATTTATGAACTATTGTTGTTATTAAAAATTTAATGATAGATTTGATAGTGGACTGCTGGAGTGGCACGGTAATTGGGCAGGTGATTTGGTGGGTAGGTGATGTAGACCAATCTTCAGTTGACATGTGGTAGTTGCGTGTACCAATGTATGGGTGCCACGTAGCCCACTTAGGGACCACCATGTGGCACTCCCTCCGTGTGTAAAATGTTTGGGTTTGGCTCCATGGGGGTCAAACCCATGACTTCGGGAAAAGGAAAAGGTTTCACATAGATTGACCCACCAACCTGCCTATAGTTGTTTCTTAACCCTTATGTTTGAAACTAATATTTAAGCTTAAGTTATGGTTAGTGTAGACAAAAAAAGGGTCGGGTCTTAGCCCCAGCCCATGGCCACACACACAAATTCTATGTCATATGTCCAAGTGTGCGGGAATGGAGGAAATCACTGACAGGTGAAAGTTTTTAGCACCGACACTCGACCATGTGGAACACACATACCCCCATGCAACCATAACCTCCAGAGAAAGGGCACCAATGCTAACTGTGTGCCAAATTCGCCCACACACCCATAATGGAAGGAAAGCTAGTTTTTGGAGCGACTTCCAGGCTTTTCAGACAATGGGTATATTTTGGCGAGCAAAGACAACAAGTATTAGGGAAAAAATTCCAAGAAGTGTATTTTCTTCAATTTTTTGCCAAACCAGGTGCAAAAAGAGCCCATCTAGGGGTTTTTGGACATTATGGAGCCATTGAAGCCATCAATTTTGCATTTGGAGCATTATAAAACACTATTTGTTTAACACTTTGAGCATATAATGAAAATGATCCACTGGAAGCTGGACCAGGAGATGTAGCCCAAGAGAGTGGTGAACTCCTTTATCATTTTGTTGTGTTATGTGCTTATTTTAATGGTTGTTTATGACTCTTTATGTTGTTCATTTTAAGTATAAAAACTCAATATTTTCATGTTCTTTCAACTTGATCCAATTTCCCAAGACACATACATTTTGCACTTGCAATTTATATACACAAACCTTTATCATTTTCAGATCAAGCTTCCAACCAAGTCTGGGGGCATGCCATAATAACATGGGCATGAATTTAATATTTTAGGCCACTGATAAAGAATTCCCTCAAGAAATATTCTGACATGCCCCCTGTTCTGAAAGCCAAGTGCTCAAATGTGACAATAAACTCTTCTAATTTCCCAGACTACTTCAACATGGTAAAAAAACTTAAATGGTGGGTGTTAGAGTCAAAGTGGTCATAAATATCTACCACATACTATGGCCAAGAAACATACCCTTGGAAAGCCTTTTTTCACCATTTCCATCATTGCGATCATTCCATATACAGATGTAGGATACCATAATGAAGCTTGGCTAAATCATCAATAATGCCATGCAAAGAGAAATAATGTTCCATTTGAGTGACCCACCTGTGGTATTCAATCCATCAATTTTTTTCACCTCAATTCTAGGAGGGCGTAGGTATCGATAAAAGTGGGTAGTATGAGGACCTTAGTAATGGGAAGAGTCATGGTCATCTTGATAGGATAGTTGCTCAGAAGAGGAAGGGTTTGGGGAATGACCCATGAAGTGGTCAATTGTGCACTTGATGTCTTTGAGGCATTTTATGGGGGAAAATTGGTCCTGGAGGGTTTTCACAATGGAATTGAGTGAGATAAGGTTGGAATTGATATTATTGATTTCCTCCTTGTTCTAGAGGTTGTCAAGAACCAATGCATTGAGTTCTTGGGCTCGGGTGGTGGACATTGGGAAAAATGGGCAAGAGAATTGGATAGAGGAGACACAGGCGGTCGAGAGGGGTGTTTGGTACCACTGAGAACAAGGGTGTCAAATAATAGTTATCACTATGATAAGGGATAAAAGGGGAATACAATGGGATAGGGGCCAAATAAGGGTGTCGAAAAAGGGATTGGGTCCACAAAAACAATTGTGTTAAAAATGATAGGTACAACTAGAATCGGGGCGAAGAGAGGAAACTAATGGGATAAGTCCCAAATATGTGTGCCGACGGGGCCACTATACTCATTTTTTTTACTCCTACAGAGTTATAATCCAATCTCAAGAATATTGCAGTGTTGAAATGCCCAAATTATTAATAGAAAGAAATGTGTAGTAATTTCGCAACCAACACCACACTAGCATTACTTCGTATGAAACTGTTCGTTGTTCCAACATTTAAATTTCCCAAAATTTCTCAATTTAGAAAAGACTGTGCAATCATACTCATAATTTAAACAAACCTTCCATTTCAACAGTCCTGTTAAGAAAACATTGATATTTTATTTCTTTTCCTTCCTTTTTAAAAAAACACACAACAATATGTTCGACCTGTATCCCATAATGCACCACTATAATAAAAACATCCACTATCTTCCAATTTACAATCGTTGTCCAATTTAAAAATGCATAGGTCCCTTTTTTAAATATGAACAGACTTCCAAAACATGTCTGATTACACACAGTCTTCATCATATCAACCAATACGATTTTGCAATGAAACCATAGTCAACATAAAACCTGAGCCTCATTACTGTCGATATAACCATTTATAATATGCACGATGATTCAATAATATATGCTAGGTGAATATAACCAATTACACACATACACCATTTCCACAATTAGCTAAACCCTAATTGGCCTAGAAAAACCACAGATGTTTCCAATTTCCAATTAAAACCATGTTGTAAGAACACAATGAACGGAATCATAAATAAAAGATAACATCCCTTGACTGTAAACAATTACTCATTCCCAATTGTAACTATTAATCATAGAAAGACAAGATAGTGAATCGACAAAAAAATTCATAACCACTCCATTGATAACCCAATATTTGACAACCAAGAAGATGCCCGAAGGGAGCAAGAATAGTTGGATATTAAAATTGGTCTTTGTCGAAAACAAATACAAGGAGACAATCAAGAGCCTGCTCATTTAACAATAGATAAGAGAACTAGAGGTCCTCAGAGACATATCAACCACAGGTAAAATACCTTTCGATACAGACACAATAGTAAGCCACAGGGTCTCCTTATTACTCTCAGCCTGGGAAATGAAACAAATAGTTAGCAACCAAGGAAAGAAATGACGAGTAGAGTAGAAAAGACAGTGCACATAGTGCATTTTATGTTGTAGAGGAGAGGTGGAGTTAACTGAACCATGATAGTTATTCAAAGAACACACATAGATATAACCTCTTTGTCCATTTTCTTAAGATTCAAACAACCTGACATCAATACCCATGAGGATGAATAACACTGAGGTATAACTTATATCACCCCACAACCATATAACATTCATTAATGTTATGGCCACCCTAAGACTAGACCTTGGGGTACTTTGGTGAAAGGACAATGAGAATGAGCCCACGACCATGACTCTGGTATGAATAAAATAGAAAGCAACCGAATGGAAATCCGAATGCAATTGGATAGGGTTACACTCATGACTATGAGGGAACAACCAACAATAATACACAAAGTGAAACCCTCCACCATTAATATAGAGAAATATATAACCCATTCACTTATTATCCATAGAGACCCACCACAATTTTAAACCGACAGAGAAACCAGTGAATGCACAACTCAAACAAAAACCAATTCTTTTGCTTTCAATATGCAACAATTACAGTGATCACAGAGTGAAATATCACATATTTATACCGTTGAAATTTTCAGGAACACACAAACCCAAGCATTACTAAGCCATTTTTTGTTCATAAATAGAACATAATTCATGGATGGAGTGAAAAAGAACCATACATGTAACAAATAGCTTAAAAGTGTGAGCTAATCGAGCCTTCTCCAAGAGCCTAAAATGCGGAGCTTCATAACTAACATGCCAAAAATGCAACAAGGAACAATGCTAGGGTGATGGCCCACAGGGGGAGTATGGAGTGACATGCATTTACTTCACATCGCTTCCATCTCCTATCCTATTCAATTTCTATGTACAATACAACCAAACATTCACCAATTAATTTAACCATGTATTCAATGTCCAACAATTGAAATTTGTGACGATATCCCTTTCCCAATGCACCACCCAAACATTCACATGTTAACTATTGCCAAGTTCTATGCCATATCATATGTATTGCAATGTTATATGTGCCCAAATCAAATCTAATAAAAATCACATAGCCACTAACCAACCATAGTATAATATTTAGGATTAACACTAACATCACTTTTACTTTTCCATTTTCATATAACCTTTTAACATAGCTCAAACATAACTTCCTTTCCTTTAAGATTTTTTTCATAGGTTTTCTTCCTTTTTTGATTATGATGTCACTAACATATCTCTTGTATATATGTGGCTAGGTAGTCGATCACGATGAGTTGTGGCATGGTTAAATCATAGAAACTGTAAATACATGCCCATCATAACATAAAAAATAATGTCTTGAATTGCAGAAACATCCCATAAAATGCACCATCCACCTGTTACTATGTCAAAATGAAACCAAGACTGTATTGTCAACCATGTAGGACTGTGTAAGCAGTGTCGAAACAACAATAGAAAAATGTGTGATATGTCTATCTTTGAGTCTCCATTCTACAAGGGGGTCCCACCTACTAGTATTATATTATTAGCATAGTTTAAATAATAGGGCTTTAGCAATACTTTGAGGGAAAAATTCATCGTTGAGATTTTAATTGTCAACAAACTGGTGAATCCACAGGGAAATCTATTTCCAACAGATTAAGAACTCAGAGTTTCTGGTTTCATAGACCAAGTAACATCAGATAAAAAAGATATAAATCATAATGATTATGCAACAGGGGGAAGTGAGCAGATTTAATGGAAAAATGACTGGGAATTTGGGAATAACTCATGGAAAGTGTTAAGTAAGAGGGGGTTTATCCCTATAAGCACAATCATTCAACTGGAATTTTCTCTTGACTTCAAAGAGAACATTTTTCCAAACTTTCTCTTTTGAATATAGAAATGGATGGAGAAACGAAAAACAAAAGCGAGATGTAACCAACTATCTCATAAAACAATAGTGAAAGAAGATAACAAATTCAATGATGCTTTCAGGGGGAACACCATAACAACCATGTAATATTTATTGTTACTGATTAACAATACTTTTCCAGAGTGCCGCTGTGGAAAAACCAATCCAACAATTTATTTTTGATGAAAATTGAAATCAAAAGAACAAAAATCAAGAAATGTCTTAGCAAAAAAGAAACAAAAAAATTGGAGTAAGAAGAAATTAAATGACAGAAATGAAAATAGCATAAATGAAAACTACTAAAATAAAAAATAATCCAAACAATGTTAAACTCTTCAAGTTGGTTCCAAGTAATGTTTTAAGTGAGAACCGTTAGTGCTGTAGGAAAAAAATCACCCTTGTAAATCCTTTAGAATGTAAGAATTTTCACCCAGGACAAAAGCGATCTTGAAAGGACTCAACCATAATTTTTGAAACTTTGAATGTCTTCCCCTATCAACATGAGCTAAATCCTAGAGTAATACTTTCTCATTGACTTTAAATTTGATAGTTTTGAAACACTCTTTAACAATCTGTTGTCTTATTTTTATATTACCCAAGGCAAACATCCTTTGCTACTCTAAAGCCATGAGTGAATTCAATGATTCATCCTTTATGAAACATTAGAATAATTTAATTCTTCAACCTGTAGAATTAACCTTAAGGAGGAAAGTTCCATATCAGTAGGCATAATGGCTTCTTGACCATAAAAAATATGGAAAGGAGTGCAACCAGTGCTCACCTTACTGGTAGGTCGATCTTCCCAAAGGGCGTAAGTGAGGAGAGTGTGTCATTGATGAGGCTTATCTTCGATGAGCCTTTTGAAAATTCTCACCAGATTCTTGTTGGTAACTCGGCATGTCCATTCCCTTGGGGGTAATAAGATGATGAGATAAAATGTTTATTCACCAACTTAGCTAAAAATTGGGTCATCTTGCAAAAATAAAAGTGGGACCATGGTTTTTAATAATCTCTAAAGGAAGACCAAATCTGGAAAAATTATTATTTTCAAGGAAAGAAATTACCTGATCATTTGTCGAATGTTTAAGCAGGACAAATTCATCCCATTTTTTAAAATAGTATATGGTTGTCAGGATAAAGACTTGTCCTGCTGAAGACAGATGATTAACAAGACCAATAAAATCCAATCTCCACTTTGAAAAAGGAAAGTCCAGGAGGACAGGTTGTAAAGGCATGGATGAAAGGCGTTCTTTCCTGGAAAATTTTTGTCACTTGTCACAAGATCTCGAAAAAAAATAAGAATCATGAAAGATTGAAGGCCAATAGTGTCCTTTTCTGATAATCTTAAAAGCATTGGTTTTAACAGAAAAATGACCTCCTACATGAATAACAAAATTTGAAGAACCATGAGTTTCTTGCAATAGTTTATGTGCTTCTTCATTGTTTACACAACGAAGCAACATACCATCAATTGATATTATAAACAATAAGTCTCCTATAATAACATATCTAGCTGATTTGAGACATAGCCTTCTTCTTTGATGAGTGTCTAAGTTATATGGACATATTTGATTTTGCAAATAGTAAACCAAATTATTATACCAAGGATGCTCAAACACAGGAAGGATTTGATTATCAATGTAGAACAGTGCTGATAGAGAACTATCATCTTCATCAATATCTTCACTAGTTTCAACATGTTGAGCTAAGTGAAGGGCTAAGTCACATCCCTTGATGGTGGTAGAAGTCATGATATTTAAATCATGCTCTTGGTGTTGGATTACTGAGAGGGGAGGGGGACTGAATTAGTAATAGATAAATTTAATCCATTTTAACCATATAATCCAAGTGTTATATCAATGTTTCATTATTGGCATAGGGGCAGACCTAGGGTTCAACACTACAATAACGCACCAACAAAAACCTAACTACCGGTCCTTTCGGAAACACCTGCAAAGCAGATGAAGTCTCACCCGAGGTAGAGGCAGGGGTGGTTGGGAGACTCAGGTGTCTGGAACCTTAGCTAGGACATAGATCTATGATTATAACACTTAGAAATCACCTAGCATAGATTATTCATCAATATTCAATCCTTATGATACTTCGTAAACAACACAAAGCATCGTAGTATGTACTTAAATCTAATATAATTCAACACTTAGCCACAACAATATAGATTAGATTCAGAAGATCAAGCACTAAGCATATTACATACCAGATCTAACATTTATTCATATCTCATAAGCACAAAGCATAAATAGATCTATATAAACACATCAAAGCACTTAGCAAAGGAAGAGACAACAAACACATCAAGTCGAGGCACATAGAACAACACACAGGTTTACCGTGGTTCATCCCCACCCTAGGGAAACATTCATAAAGTCTTCTTCTTTATTAGCTTCAGTTAATCAGGTTACAACACAGAGCCATCCAAATCCCTCTTCGCATAGGACGAAAGATCTGCACATCTCGCTAGATCCTTCTACCTTGCGTTACAACACTTAGCTTCCTATAGTAGCCTCACAGTAACTTGCACTTAGCCTTGCAAGACTTATACAATTTGCACAGAGCACTTATTCAACATCACATAGATGCACTACTAATTGCACTAAGAAATCACACCTACTTTACATCTACTTCATATCTATTTATACATACAAAAGTGGGCCTAAGCATGGGTAAACCCACAGGTTGAAATCCCTTTCCCATTACATTATCCCCCAAAACCCAAAAAGGACCCAAATAAGGGGTCTAGCCTCCACAATTTCCACTTCACATTGCGCTCCATCTTTGACAAGCTATCGAAGTCCCAAAATGGTCAAATATGACCAAGTGTTCCTAAAAACTTGGTCAAGGGCCAACAGGCCCCCAAAACTCACCTGTGACTCATCCCGAGTGACTCAGGTCTGGGTAACATTGCCTCAAAGGTATAAATCTTGGCTTGAGCTGCTTCAACTTGTCTTTGTGCTACTGCTTCTTGCTAATCAAATTCCTGAACAACCGCTTCACTGATAGGTCCTTCCAGTTCCTGCTCGACTGTGACAAATACTTGTTCTAGAAGTGTTCCTTGGCCTTCAATTTCTTCAAACAGTAGGTAGGCCACCTCCTAGCCTAGCTGAAGTTTCTAGGTGACTTCCATCACTCTATTATGTGTGGTAAGAACGAGTTGTTGGGCAGTGCGTTGTTCCTAGGATCTCTTCATCCTCTCGATGGGTGATGGGAGCTTGAGATGTGACTATACTATATCTGCATGCTTCTTTGCTTCCTGGAGTTGGGACTCCAGTTTCTTCAACTCTGGGTCTTTAGATAGTTGTTCATATATCTGTGCAGTTCTCTTACTTATCTGTTTACATTTTTCAGCAAGTGTTTTAATCCTCTCGCCTATTCTCTATGCATTCAATTCTCGTTGGTCACACACTTCTTGTGGAGTCTATGGTATGGTCTGAATCTCTAATTCCACGACCCTTTGTTGAAGTTGCTGAATGACTTCCACCAAATTCTTCAGTTGGTGCTCTATGGGCTCTTCGGCCTTCTGCTCTAAGTCGGTCACAGAGCGAAATTCTCTATTGACTGATTCTTCAATTCCTATCTACTTTGCAAGCAACTACTCTTTCTCTTTTTGGATCTTCGCTCTGTCTTCTTCAAATTTTTCTTCGAGAGCATTCTTCTCCTGTTGTGTGGTTTGGCATTGTTCAATAATTTCCTCTTGTGCTTTCTTTAGGGCTTGGGTGGCCTACGCTTTTTCGTCCTGAGCATGTCGAAGGCATACTTTGACTGTATCAACAATCTTGCAGAGCTAAACTGATTCATCTCCCATTTCTGTTGTTCCTTCTGGCAGAGGTGTTGTAGAGATTGCTCGGCTAGACTGGAGTGTTTGTTGTACTCCTTGAAGCACAATCTCAATTTGGATATACATTTGTTCCTGATTCACCTCCTGCTTCTCTATGATTTCCTTTGAAGCATCATTGACCACTGAAACAATGAAATCAAAGTCATCCAATGTGAGGGTAGTTCGCATCTTGGTTACAGGGTTTCTTGGTTTCTTTTTGGAGGAAGATTTCAGAGGTGAGACCTTCCTTTTATTCGATGAGTCTTCTTCATCCCTAGGCAGTGGTACTTTGACTTTTCAAGTTTATGTACCTTCTTCATCTGGTGTAATGGAAGTTGTCCTTACATATAGGATGTCAACATCCTAGACTTCTATAGTATTTTTCGTCATCTTTGTTTTCTTTGTCTTATTGGGCCCAAGTGTATCCTGCGCAGTTCTGGGGCTGTCGATGTCAGACACTTATGTGGGGTTTGATGAAACAAGGAGGTCCACTGACCATTCCTTGGTGATCTCTTACAGGTCTTCTTCTGTCAACTTGTAATAAAACTGAAGTTGTTCCTGGTGCTCATCATCATGTGGGGTTAGGTATATAAAGTGGCGGTCTTTGTTGAACTTTATCAGAGGTTGGAATCTCTACAAAGTGTTCAGGGTTATGAAAGGCTCACTGCATATGGCTTCTTTCAGTTTTTTTAGTAACATTTTTTGTCCCGAGCACAAGAGTATTCAGGTCTACAAGTTGCACGAGAAGCGCTCGAGCGCAGAACAGAAAAGTCTTGTTTTAGGCTTCCAAGCAAGTAAGCGGGTGAGAGTATATGGTCGACGGTCCGGATTCATCCGTAAGAGCAGATCGACAGTTGGTGGGAAATCGCAGTTGGCGGGAAATCACGGTTAACGGAGCTGCACTGATATTAGCATGATGGATGGTGCCCATATTGCATGTAGGAAAAGATAGCAGTCGTCCATCCAAAGGACGCGTGGCGTGAGATCCAATCACGTCGGCATTTTGGCATTCGAGAGTTCGAAGGGTAAGAATCTTATGTCATTCTACATCTCAAAACACCAAACCCCAAAGCACCGAAAGAGTCTAGAGTCGAGCCTGTAGTGTCACGGAGCAGTCTCAGCCATCCGTCCAAAGGGGACACCTAGTGCACGATTAGGCTCCTTGCCTTTTCTCCCATCGTGACTTCGAAGTGCAAGGAGCAGCTCCGTCATATTCCCAAGGAGCGAGGTGCTAAGAGTGTCCAGGACCTGGGGCCCACAACATCGTCGGGTGAGTTCAGAACCATCAGATATGAGAGGGATGCGTGGCACCCAATTAATCCATCTCGGCATTTCGCTCATCATGACTGTGATAAGAAAGGAATTGCTCCTTCCTATTCACAAATTCCAAAAGCGCCTTTGAGAGTAAACATAGGGTTACAACCCGTGGTCACTTGGGAAAGAAAAAGAGTTGTGCAAGAGGGGCCAAAGGCATCAAGTTTGTTCAAAGAAGGGATCATCGCGATCTCCAGGTACCATCCGATTAGACCTCAATCCTGGTTTCCGCTTAGAGTAAATGGAGGTGAGAAGGGGTGGTTGAAACCTCTCTTCATTCATTAAGTGTAAGGTATGGAGGGTCTGGCAGGCTGTCCGCCCGAGAGGTTCCTGTGTACCAATTTTTTAAAAGAAACTAGGTCGAGTCTTCGACTAGCCAAAGAGGTCTGCACATGCCAACTCAACATTTAATTTCTTAGCTACTCCTCTTGCAGGAGCCATGTGCAGTTAAGATAGCGTCTGACGAAGAATATCCATCCGAATTTGGTTGAAGGGACACCAAACCTTGAATGACTGAGAACACCTCTGTTAGGTGAGTTTTTGTGAGTATATAGACTCAGTCTTTGTATTTTGTAAGGATCGATGGTTGAGAAAGACTCCCGGTTGTAAAACTTTAATGAAGCATTGTTATTATGGTTATGCATGGACTCTTGAGACTTCTTGCCTTATGAATGTCAGTTTCTTTCACGTCTTTGTTTACACTGTATTAGAGCAGCTCGGAGTTGGAGGATCCAGTCGAGTTGTGACTGTTATAGGATGATATAGGTTGGATCACTATAATAGTTGTGTTGTTTCTAATCGGTCTCTATGATTTTCTTAGTGCTGAGCGACTTGGAATTGGAGGATCCAGTCAAGTCCCCTTTTCAGTTTCTCGAAGCCTTGAACAAAGAAGATCTTGCATTCAGAGTTTTTCTTCTACAAACTACTGAAAGGTTTGTTGCTTGAGGTAGTTTGTTCACTTTTCTCACCAAGTCTTCAACCTGCTCATCTTTAAATCAACTCACTAACCGAAGTTAGATCAAGACCTCCTTTGTTCCTTACATACTAGACCCAGTCCCTGAGTTAGAGTGATATCTCCCCGAGTCTCTACCCATTTGATCACCCATTAAAATCTATCGTGACATAAAACTGATGGGCGTTGGGCTTTGGTCCTGCAAGCAATCCAGGAGTGACTTCTGACGCTAACATTTTTGTCGTCATTGCCGGGGATGAAGTTGAAGATTTTCCCCGGGATTGAACGACATTGAGCCTCTGATTTTGAAGGTGCATCAGGTATCAGAGACTTTGAAGATTGCTATTGTGCACCTGTCGACTCCACTGTGGCAAACCTGCCGTGTTAATTGTGGCTTTCAGAGGTAGACACATGCGGTCCCATCTGCAGCTGCCTCTATCTATGCCTAAAACTGATTCGGAGGTGGTTCTCAGAAAGGGAAAGGCCTCTGAAGAAGGAACTTCCATCGCCGAACCAGGTAATCTGCCATCTCCTTCTGTAGGAACTCCATTTTCTCCTCCTCAGTTTCTTAACAGACCTTTTTCTGAGGTTTACCGTGTCCTGAATTTCGAGAGTGTTCTTGCTGAGTTTTCCTTTCCTGATCTGGGATTGGAGGGAGAAACCCTTGTCACTCCCCTCTCTTCTAAAGTTGTACTTTGGCATAGACCCAGGACCGCTGCATATTTCCCCACTCCTCCTCTTGCTACTGTTACCACTCCTACACAAAGAGGAGAATCTGTTGACTTAAGCCCGTTAGCCTTCTCTTTAAATCCTCTTCTGTTTCCCATTCCACTTTGAGACTCATTCCCAGTAGCCCCTTCACAAACTCCTTCTCCTCCAAGTTCTCCTCCACATAATATTCCTATGGCTAGTGCTAATCCCCCTCTAAATAGAATGGACACCATAGTCACTGCCAAAGATGTTGCCTTAATCCTACCCCATCCTATGAATCCTCTCCCTGATGGGGATTAGTTGAAATATATGCCCAAGTTCACTGGGGAAGGGGAAAAAAATGCGGAAGAGCACTTGGCTGCTTTCTACAATTATGAGGACAACCTAAACATTGAAAATGAAGATGTCTGGATGAGAGTTTTCATCTAGAGCCTGGATGGTGAGGTGAGGAAATGGTTTAGAGGATTGCCCCTCAGATCTATTGCTGGGATCGAAGCCCTGGATAGTGTTTTCCTGAGGCAGTGGGGAGATAAGAAGGATTTCATGTACTACATGATAGATTTCAGGTCTTTGAGGAATATGGAAGGAGAGTCTGTCTCTGACTTCTCCAAAATATTCAATAAGATGTATAATAAAATTCCTGCTGAAATAAAGCCCTCAGAAGCCTAGGCCAAGATTTCTTATGCTAGTGTGTTTGGCCCTGATTTCTGTCTTTTATTGAGAGAAAGAAGAGCCACCTCCTTAGCTCAAATGCAATATGTGGCCATAGAAGTGGAATCCAATGTATTAGCAGTTGATAGAATGAGGAACAAGGCCAACACAGATAGAATAAAGGGAAGATCAGAAGCCTCAACTTCTGGCCCATCGGTGCCCCACCCTCAAGTGGATGAACTGACCAAGATGGTAAAGTCTCTGTCTACAGAGATGGAGAGAATGAAGGTGGAGGGGAGGAAAGCATACAAGGGTCCTCAAAACACCAAAAACAAAGGAGGTTTCAGGAGTCCAAACAATATTAACTCCCCGACTGTGCAAAGAGAGAGGGGAAGAGACAGAGAAGACCAGAAAATTCATGCCCCTTTTCAAAACAATTTTGTGGCCGAGGGGGAAGAAGGGGAAATAGATGAGCTTGATCCTGAAATACATTGCTTCAAGGACACTCCTCCTTTTCCTCATCTCACTCAATCATCATACGAGGAGTCTCTCATGGACAATTAACTAAATGAACTGTGCAAGGGAGACAAGACTAGTGGCAGCCAAGGTAGGTATGATCTGAGGTCTAAGAAACAGATAGTAGCACCTGATGTTCCTGAGCATTCCACTAGAGCAGAGAACCCTGCTAATGAAGTAGCAGACAATCACAAAGGTAAGAATCCCTGACCCCTCTCTCCCATAGTCCAGATTCATGTTCCCGAAATAAGAGAAATTTCGAAGCTTACATCTTCTTTTAATTTTGAGCATGAAATTCAAAAGATCATAATCCCTGTGTCCCTAACCGAATTGATTAAAAATGAAGGGTTCAAGAAACACTTCTCTGATATTTTACAGTCTGAGATCTCATGCCTTCCCACAGACTCCATCAATTTGCAAGATGAAAAGCCTGCAATTATTCTAGGTCCTATGGTAGAAGACAAAAATGACTCTTCCCCTCCCTTCTACACTTCCTTGAACATACATGACAAGGTACTGCACAACTGCTTGATGGATTCAGGGGCTTCTCAAAACCTCATGCCCAAGACTTTCATGGAAGAGTTAGGGCTAGAAGTCACCCAAACCTACCATGACCTTTATTCCTTTGACTCCAGAAAATTTCAATGTCTAGGAGTTATCAAAGACCTGGTCGTGACCTTGTTTCAGTTGCCCATGAAAAGTGTGGTCATGGATGTTGTAGTGGCTGATTTCCACCCCAAGTTCAGTATGTTGTTATCRATATCTTGGATAAAAATACTGGGAGGAACTTTGCATATGGACCTCACATATGCTACTATCCCAATGTTTGGAGGAGAACATAGGAGGCTATACAGGGAAGCCCAACTGGCCTATATAATCAGTGATGAAGCCAACCCTACCAACCATCCCATTTTTTCCTTGGACACTGATTTAGGTTCCAGTGTACTACAACTCACTAATGCTCTCGAGCCTCCTCTAAAACTCAGAAAACCACCCAACACTTCCCATAAATTTCCTCCCTCCATCACCCCCGTCTGGAAAATGTTCTTTGATGGAGCCTTTTCTAGGGAAGGCGCTGGTGCTGGGGTGTTTTTGTGTCACCTACTCAGGAAACCGTATCTCTATCATACAAACTAGAATTTGAAGCTACCAACAATGTGGTAGAGTATGAAGCTCTTATCCTAGGATTAAGAGCCATAAGGGAAATGGGAATTCAGGAAGTAGCAGTGTTCGGAGATGTAGAGTTGGTGGTCCAACAGATTAGAAACGCTTATCAGGCCAAGCATCCTCGACTCAGAAGCTACATAAATGAGGTATGGGACTTAATTGATAGTTTCTTTTTAGCATTCAACATTTCTTTTGTCCCAAGGGAGAAGAACACAACAACATATTCCTTGGCTACATCAACAAGCAATTTCAAAGTACCCTTGCCGCCCAAATCCAGATATGATGTAGAAGTAAAATACAGGCCCTCCATACCTGACAATGTCAAACATTGGAAGGTATTCGAGGATGATCTTGAGATCAAGAAATTCTTGGAGACTTTCGAATAATTTTCAGAGATGCATATCGACCAAGACTCTGTCTCTGAATAAGAGCTTGATGGGGGTAAGTTTCTGAATAAAATAATAGAGTGTAACATTGTGCAGCGCCCCAGCAACCATATTCCAAGGGGACTGGTTCCTTTGGAAAGGATTTTTGATAGAAATGATGTGTCATTAAAAGGGGAAATCTCAGAGGATGATGCTGGTACTATTCAGTGCAACATTGGCACTGAGGGTGAGCCCAAGTATGTCAAATTGTCAAAAAATCTGACAAAGGAGTAGAGGTATGAATACGCTGGACTTTTGAGGGAATTTGCTGATGTGTTTTCTTGGACCTATGAGGATCTCAAAACATATAACACTTATGTCATTGAGCATAGAATCCCATTGAAAAGGAAGGCAAAGCCATTTAGGCAGAAGCTAAGACAGATCAATCCTATGCTGCTACCTATTATGGAAAGGGAAGTGAAGAAGTTGCTACAAG
>ML787815.1:746665-772996 GCA_009831015.1 Picea engelmannii | reverse complement strand
GAAGTCAGATATGACACTATGGAGAAGCAAGCCTATGCCATGGTAAAGGCTCTCAAGGAATTTAGGATCTATGTCCTGCAGTCAAGGATCATCGCTTATGTCCCCTCAGCTGCTGTTAAAGACATTCTTATTCAGCCTGACATAGATGGGAGGAGGAGTAAGTGGATAGCCCAGATTCTGGAATTTGACCTGGAAATAAAGCCTACCAAATTGATCAAAGGTCAAGGATTAGCCAAGCTGTTGGCTGAAGCCAATTTACAAGCTTTGGGGGTAAGCTTCATTAATGAATGCTCAGGAATCTAGCAGGGTTGGCTGTCTGAAATAGACCCTCAAAGGGAGCCCCCATTGGCTCGATGTCCCTAGTATAAGGATGTCATATATTTTCTGCAAGAGGTGCGGCCTCCAGACGGCCTGCAAAGAAACAAGGCAAAAGATTTGAAGCTCAAAGCAGTTAGATACTGCCTTATCGATCAATTTTTATATTGGAAAGATCCCTTGGGGTTGCTTTTGAAATGTGTAGATCCGCAAGAAGCTGACAGGATCATGGTTGAATTTCACAACAACCTATGTGGAGGGCATCATTTCTAGAAAACCACAGCCTACAAAATCCTCAGGGCTGGATACTACTAGCCCACCGTGTTCACTGACGTCTACAAACGGGTCAAAGCCTACATCAAATGTCAAAGATTTGCAGGAAAAAAATAGCTCAAGTCTTTGCCATTAAATCCTGTGGTTATTTCAGGACCTTTCCAACAATGGGGCCTAGATTTCATTGGAGAAATTCACCCCGCTTCCAGTGGGCAGCACAAATGGATCCTGACTGCTACCGATTTCTTCACCAAGTGGATTGAAGCTATCCCCACCAGGAGTGCTTCCCACAAGGTAATCATTGGATTCCTGGAGGACCTCATCACAAGATTCGGCTACCCAAGTAAGATTGCCACTGATAACACAACCTCTTTTAGGGCTGAGCCATTAGCCAAGTTTTGTGAGCAATTCGGGATCAAAATGATTCACTCCACCCCATACTATCCCCAGAGCAATGATTTAGCAGAGTCCTCCAACAAAAGCCTGATAAGGATCATCAAAATACTATTGGAAGACAACAAGAAGGCCTGGCATTCAAGATTGAAATTTCTCTATGGGTCGATCGAATGACCACGAAGAGATCAATAGGCATCTCTCCTTTCCAATTAGTCTATGGAGTAGAGGTTGTTTTCCCTTCTCATTTAGCCATTCCTGTAGAAAAATTCCTCTAGGATCATCAAGAAGAACCTGATGACATGATCAGAAGAATTCATCAGCTAGTGGAGGTCTAGCAGGACAAGGAGTAGGTAATGGGTAGAATTCAGGACCATCAACAAAGGATTAAGCAGGTTTTTGACAAGAAGGCCAAGAAGGAAGAGTTTCAGATAGGAAACCTGGTACTGAAGTAGGATGCTCCTAAACAAGATAAAGGCAAGCACATAAAATTCGAAGCCCTGTGGATCGGGCCTTTCAAAGTATCCAAAGTATTCTCGAATAACACCTACAGAGTATGAGATTTGAAGGATCAAGAATTTTTCAATGGCCCTATGAATGGGCATTTCCTAAAAATATTTTTCTCTCGAGCCACACATGGCTCTTTCACGGTTGTAAATATTGTTTTTCTTTCCGCCTTTAAGTTTTAAATAAATGACCCCATATCCCAACAACAAGGCCCTAGAGGTGCAAAATGAGTCCTTAGAGCATCACAGGGATGACTCTATCCCCCATGGAGCCTAACATTAGTAACATTTATTGTCCCGGGCACAAGAGTATTCAGGTCTGCAAGTTGCACGAGAAGCACCTGAGCACAGCACAAAAAAATCTCATTTTAGGCTTCCAAGCAAGTAAACGGGCGAGAGTATATGGTTGATTGTTCAGATTCATCCATAAGAGCATATTGGCGGTTGGCAGGAAATCACGGTTAGCAGAGTTGCATTGAGATTAGCACGATGGATGGTGCCCATATTGCATGCAGGAAAAGACAACATCTGTCCATCCAAAGGACGCGTGGCGTGAGATCCAGTCACGTCAGAATTTCAGCATTTGGGAGTTTGAAGGGTAAGGATCCTATGTCATTCTACATCTTGAAACCCCAAACCCCGAAGCACTGAAAGCATCCAGAGTCAGGCCTGCAGTGTCACTGAGCAGTCTCAGTCGTCCATCCAAAGGGGACACCTGGTGCGCGATTAGGCTCCTCTCCTTTTCTCCCATCGCGACTTCGAAGCGCAAGGAGCAACTCTGTCATATTCCTGAAGTGCGAGGTACCAATAGAGTCCAGGACCTAGGGCCCAGAACATCATCGAGTGAGTTCATAACTGTCATATATGAGAGGGACGCGTGGCGCCCAATTAAGCCATCTCGGCATTTTGCTCATTGCGACTGTGATAAGCAAGGATTGGCTCCTTCCTATTCACGAATGCTGAAAGCGCCTTTGAGAGTAAACACAGGGTTACAGCCCATGGTCACTTGGGAAAGAAAAAGAGCTGTGCAAGAGGGGCTAAAGATGTCGAGTTTGTTCACAGAAGGGATCATCGCGATCTCTAGGTACCATCTGATTCGACCTCAATCCTGGTTTCCGCTTAGAGTAAATGAAGGTGAGAAGGGGTGGTTGAAACCTCTCCTCATTCATTAAGTGTAAGGTATGGAGGGTCTGGCAAGCTATCCGCCCAAGAGGGTCCTCTGTACCAATTTTTTCAAAGAAGCCAGGCCGAGTGTTCAACTAGCCAGAGAGGTATGCACACGCCAACTCGGCATTTAATGGCTCAACTACTCCTCTTGCAGGAGCCATGCACAGTTAAGATGACGTCTGACGAAGAAGATCCATTCGAATTTGGCTGAAGGGACACCAAGCCTTGAATGACTGAGCACGCCTCTGTTAGGCGAGTTTTTCTAAGTATATAGACTCGGTCTTTGTATTTTGTAAGGATCGATGGTTGAGTAAGAATCCTGGTTGTAAAACTTTAATGAAGCACTGTTATTCTGGTTATGCATGGACTCTTGAGACTTCTTGCCTTATGAATGTCAGTTTCTTTCACGTCTTTGTTTACACTGTATTAGAGCAGCTCGGAGTTGGAGGATCCAGTCGAGTTGTGACTATTATAGGATGATGTAGGTTGGATCACTGTAACAGTTGTGTTGTTTCTAATCGGTCTCTGTGATTTTCTTAGCGCTGAGCGACTTGGAATTGGAGGATCCAGTCAAGTCCCCCTTTCAGTTTCTCAAAGCCCTGAACCAAGAGGATCTTGCATTCAGAGTTTTTCTTCTACAAACTACTGAAAGGTCTGTTTCCTGAGGTAGTTTTTTCACTTTTCTCACCAATTCTTCAACCTGCTCATCTTTAAATCAACTCACTGACTGAAGTTAGATCAAGACCTCCTTTGTTCCTTACATACCAGACCCAGTCCCTAAGTTAGAGTGATATCTCCCCGAGTCTCTACCCATTTGATCAACCATTAAAATATATCGTGACATAAAACTAATGGGCATTGGGCTCTGCTCCTGCAAGCAATCTAGGAGTGACTTCTAACGCTAACAAGTTGGTTATAGTACGCATGGAAAATGGAATTTGATTTCCATTGCTTTCTCATGTCGTTCGAGTACCATAATGTCTTGAACTTCATGGCTAGTGGCTCAAAGGGGTGAAGGTCTAGGAAGGTTGCGCCTTTCGATAGCTCCCATGCAAAAAAAGCAATCAGTATCAGGAGCCAGCTAAAATGGAATTCATGCCCCTGATCCTGGGCTTCTCTGCAGTCAATCTCCAGTTGATTCACTAGGTACTTCACCCAGTTCATCTATAGTCCTTCTACGCACTTTCCTGCGAGGTCAACTACAAAGCCAGATACTTGTGTTGGTCAATTCTTGCGTACCAACTTCCCTGTGATCAATTGGCATGCGAGGTGCACTACGCCACTTTTAATATAAGATATGTTGTAGCCTCTCATGCCTTTATCAACATCGCCATAGGCTTCTTTGATCTTCTGCGCAAGAGTGTGATATGCAGTCTTTCTAGGATAGTACTCATGGGGATCAGTGCCCTGCATGCTAAGCCCTATGATCCTATTGATCAGCACTGGATCAACAGTTATGCAATGGTATAACCACAAGTATCCTCTGTGGTAACTTGCTAGTAGCAATTTTACACAAGCATTCACCTCCTGATGTCTATCGAAGTGCGGTATTTTCATAACGTTGAGTAGAGTAGACTGCGTGAGGTTCATCATCCATTGCTGAGGGATGAGCTTCAAATTCTTTCTATTAGTTCTCATCAAGTACTTATACGGGGCGAGCATGTTGTAAGCTTTATGGTCCCCCATGTTGAAGTCGTAAAACTTCAACGTTGTAAACTTGTCTTGATCTATGCGATAGGTGTGTACTCCTTTCGGTAGATATGCAGTGACTAGTTTATATTCAAAGTCTCTAGGGACACTATCCATGTTAATCTCACCGCTCAGAGGGGGTATGTAAGCTGGTAGGATGGATGGCACTAACTTCGCATTGGCTATGTCATCCTTATGCTTAGTTTTTCCTTCTATGTCATCTCGAGATGTTCCTACTCGAGTAGTTGACAGGGAGGCTTGCACTCCTTCCATCAATGATGCTTGGACTTCAATGGACATTCTTCTTTTCAACATGGCTCTCTCATTCATTAAATCAAGAAGGAACTCTGTGACAGATTCCTCAAGTGTAGTGAGCTCGTTAGACATACACACTTGGGAAAGATAATCGGGGTTACAATGATATCAAAATGTTGCACTAGGATGGGAAATCTGCTTGCAATGATCACTGTAGACAATCACTAGTTCTGTGGGATTCGATTTTTTAGTTGGAAAAAGTGTTCTTCGAGCATGGCGCAATGAGCTAAATAGGAAATTCATCAATGGTATGCTTGCAATGAGTATGAAGCTTCCATGAAAATTGATCCATCCGTTATGGCGTGGTCCAATGGTCTGGTGGTGATCCTTTAATGCTTTTTTTTCTGTTGGGGGTGGAAGTCAAATGGGCATATCAGTCCAATGGCTATATTGCTTTACCCCAGAGAAGTGTCATATGTCGTTGTTCTGATATCCCAATGAAGCTCAATTCCTATGAGTTTTCCTTCTGTGAAGTTTCCTCTGGAGTCTTTTGTAACTTTTCGATCTTGGCTATCTTATACTTAGCTTCCTAACCTTCTTCCCAATGATCTTCATCTCGATCATCCTTTTTCCATTCTGATTCTAATCTTCTCTCAACATAGTCACTTCGCGATGTTGAGATTCTTTCTTTAGATCCAAGGGTAATACTCCTTCATTATATGGATTAGGTATTTTGGTCTTCTGTGGTTCCTCTAATACTCTTATAGCTTCGACATCCAAGTCCCTGGTGTTCAATAGCTTATATCTGTTCTCTTGTTCTTCCATCAAGTAGGCGATCCTTCTAGTCATAAATTCCATGAGTTCTTGCTTCTTTTGTTCTAGAGATTCGTTTTCTTCTTTTCTTCAGATTTGGTCTTTTTCAATCCAGATCTTGCCTAACAAAGCTAGAAATAGGGCATGGTCCTCAATAAATTTAATAACTTTGAATTCTTCCTTTGTCGAAGCTCCATGGGTACTCATAGCTATCTGGGTAATCCTGCCACATAGGGTTACCATTTTTCCTTTAAACAACCCTATTTTTCCTAGTGAAGGAACCATATCAGGCCTTTCTATCATAATGTTTATCTGTGTTCCCTCTTCCAGAGCACAGTCAATGTTGAAGTCTCCTATTCTTACTTCGATTTTCTCCTTTCTTTGAAGATCTCTGACAAACTGACATCTTTATGTTCATCCAGGGTTTCTTTCATTTTCAGTAACATAATCTCTGATTCTTTCTGGGGTTCTTCTATAATATTAGTCTCTTGATCTCCTTAAGAGTTTTCTTTCTCCATATTCATCTTTTCAAGTCTAGCAATCATTCTAGGGCAATCCAGTACTTCATGGTCCATATCCTTACAACATAGGCAACTAGGGTTTCTCCCAGGAAATTCCTCAGCAAGATGTCATGGTCTTCTGCAACTGTAACAAAGAGTTAATCCTCTCTTTCTCTTCAATGATCCCCGACTCTTCTTATAATGAACGCTAGGATCATAATGGCTAGCCTACAAAAATTTATTTCTAGGGACCTACATCCATTGGTCAGTCCAAAAATTCTTTCTATGCATAGGTATAACATATCTATCATTATACTTATCAAATCTATTCATATCAAACATTCTTTCATCTAACAATGCCCTAGTTTTCAAGATAGGACAAAATCCATCAAGCATACCTAAATCCATACTTTAGAAACAAACACTTTCACTTCTTTTATTTCTACAATGCACAAAGCTTCGAGATCTAAGAAATTTTAACTATTCTTACTTTTATCAAAGCACATAGCTTACATATCTTACTTCTTTTCTTCAGTATCAACATCTTTTCTTGTAGATCTGAATTCTTTCCTTCAGATCTATCCTTCCTTATTCAGCATAGATCTTTTCAGATCAAGTGGATCATTGTGTACTAGGGCATATATCCACACACAGAGATTTTAAAATTTTAGAGTGAATCTTTGCACAAAGCTTCTTCTACTCAGTTCCCAGCAATCAAAGTTTCAGGTCCCAACAATGGAACCATTTGTTGGCACAAGGAAAGACCCATGGTTCAACGCTACAATAGTGCACCAAAAAAACCCTAACTACCGGCCCTTTTGGAAACACCTGCGAAGCAGATGAAGTCTCACCTGAGGTAGAGGCAGGGGTGGTTGCGAGACTCAGGTGTCTGCAAATTTAGCTGGGACACAAATCTATGATTATAACACTTAGAAATCACCTAGCATAGATTATTCATCAATATTCAACCCTTATGATACTTCGCAAACAACACAGAGCATTGCAGTATGTACTTAAATATAATATAATTCAACACTTAGCCACAACAAGATAGATTAGATTCAACAGATCAAGAACTAAGCATCTTACATACCAGATCTAAAATTCATTCATATCTCATAAGAACAAAGCATAAATAGATCTATCTAAACACATCAAAGCACTTAGCAAAGGAAGAGACAAACAAATTAGGTCAAGGCATAGAGCACAACACACGGGTATACTTTGGTTCACCCCCACCCTGGGGCTACATTCACAAAGTCTTCTTATTTATTAGCTTCATTTAATAAGGTTACAACACAGAGCCATCCAAATCCCTCTTCGCATAGGAAAAAATATCTACGCAGCTCGCTAGATCCTTCTACCTTGTGTTACAACACTTAGCTTCCTATAGCAGACTCACAGTAACTTGCACTTAGCCTTGCAAGCCTTACACATTTCGCATAGAGCACTTATTCAACATCACATAGATGCACTACCAATTGCACTAAGCAATCACACCTACTTCACATCTACTTCATATCTATTTATACATACAAAATTGGGCCTAAGAGTGGGTAAACCGCCAACATCCCTTTCCCATTACATTATACCCCAAAACCCAAAAAGGACCCAAATAAGGAGTCTAGCTTCCATGATTTCCGCTTCGCATTGCACTCCATCTTTGACAAGCTGTCGAAGTCCCCAAAACGGTCAAATATGACGAAGTGTTCCTCAAAACTTGGTCAAGGGCCAACAATCATTATCATCCAATAACTACAGAGTAAATAAGCAATGAACAAATGAACAATCATACACATACACTGTACACTAGTGTTTTACATGGAAACCCACAATGGGAGAAAACCATAGAATGATTTATCTTATATGTCTTGAAGAATTACATTCATTGAAAGCACCAACTTCCTTTATTTTCCAGTTGCAACTGGAAGGAGGCTCCAACCCCCTAGTTTCTTAGGCTACAACCTCAGGGAAGCTCCAACTCCCCAATTCTCTGGCTACAACCAGAAGGAGGATACAACCCCCTATGTTCTCTGACTACAATTGGAAGGTGACTACAACCACCTATCCTTACCCCATCCAACCACCCTGAAGTAGAAGTAGAATGATGGAACCACTATCACACTATCATTGTGAGATATACCGTTGTAAACCTGTACCAATAAACCTGAACCATGCATCGACCTGTACCTCAACCTGTAATCAACCTGTACCATAAACAAGTGCATCAACCATGCACCAACCTGTAACAAACAACCTATAATCAATGTGTACCATAAAAAAGTGCATCAACCATGCACCAACCTGTACCTCAACTTGTACCGTGAACAAGTGCATCAACCATGCACCAAGCCTGTACAAATAACCTGTCACAACAACTTGTCCAAACAACCTATCACAATAGCCTGTCTCATCAATGTTATCAACCAAATCATATCTACTCACCAAGATCAATCACCAAGAAAACTCTCAAATATGTGCATCAACCAAGTATAACACAACAACTCATAATCATCACAAAGATCAATATGTTCTTCTAATAATACAAGTATGCTACACCATCCATAAACCATGTGTCAACAATACTACTAACAAGTGCCTCCAACCATGTACCAAGTATGTAACAATCATGTATCAACTACGCATCAACTATGACTCATAAAGATGTACCAACATAATCAACTATACACCTCATGTATGTGAAAAACGTATCAACTACTTGTCTCAATCATGTACATGACATGTACCTCAACCTAATGCCCTCATCAATTTCATCATCCAAATCTGATTTGTAACTTTGTAATAGAACTAGTGTATATGATCACATACCTGCACACCTCCCTTAACTTTAACAACAAGAGACTAGCATTTTCATAAAACGTTTCTTTAGTCTCACATGCCTAGTTTTGGATTAGTCAACAACCCTAACTTGAAATAATCATAACTATGTACCTGTAATGAATAAAGATCTCAAACTTATACACAATCTTCTTTAGTGTTTTTTATGAAATTCCTCCAGGGGTCACTACTTGAAACCTATCATAAAAATATTTATAGAGAAAATGACACACCTTCCTAAATTCTGGATTATTCTATAAAGCGACCTTATAGAGTGTGCCCCACACGAAATATTTGTTGAATCGATCTTAGAAAACATCATCAAAAGAATTTATCCTCCCTTGAAATTCGGATTAGATGTCCTTTGTTTACCTCATACACCTATAGATATTCAATATTCTCAAGTGTGATCTAAAATGAGAGAGACTTGCCTTTTATTTATACTCTCCAAGTAGCTTCCTTAAAAACATCTTCTAGGTCACTTTGCCCACTTTCCTTATTTTAGGGTTAACCCACTTCTAATTTCTCCATTAACTTTATTATTGAAATAATTTATTTTGTATTCACTTTGAATTATAGTACATTAATCACTCCACTTTATTATTTACCTTTTAAAATCTCTTAAACCACTTTGAATACTTTGACCTTTTGGGGATTCTAGATGACATATGAGGGTCCTCCAACTTTGTAAGGCCATAACTCTTAAACTGTGAGGAGTTATGTGACATTCCACATACCACCAGAAATGGAATGAAATTTACTATCCATATATAATATTATTACCTACAAATATATCAAAACTCATACCATTATCCATCAAGCAAACTTGGGTCCATTACCTAAACCTGGGTTCTCCAATTTCTCATGGCCATAAATCTCTAACCGTGAGGAGTTATGTGACATTCCACATACCACCAAAAATAGAATGAAAAGAATTATCCATCTAGGATATTTTCACTAAAAAATCCATTTACCTTCATCTCATTATTCAACAAATAAGAATGGGTTCTCTAACCATACTTCTAGGATAACTCAATCCTCAAAGCGTCTTCCCGTAAGGGAATTCACCATAAGGGGAACAATTTGGAGTTCATCTATTTGTACTTATTATCAACCATGAAAATACAATAACGAGTCATCTTTACATCAAACAAACTTGGTTCCATCACCCAAACCTTTGTGCTACCGGAATTCGCTACCAAAATTTCTCTAAGGGTTGAGATAAATCACTGAGGGTTGACATCAATCTACAATATCACTCTCCAATAATTGACATCAATGACAACCAAAAATCCATACCAATTATCCATCAACCTAAGCCAACTATCTGACACCTAGATCTTGGCAAGCCAATGAGCAAGCTTCCTTGAAAGATAAGTCTGTGAGAGAAAAAACTTGACAGTGGGTAGTGGGACTTTTACCAATGTATTCATGCCTAAGATGAAGTGGAAAAAAATTTCAATAGCTTTAACAAGAGAGAAAGCATGTTTTTCAATAAAAGAATATTTAAACTCATCATTATAAAAGATTTGAATCATGCAAGCCACTATTTTTTCATTACCTTGGTTATACCTTTGCATGAGGATAGCAGAAACCGCTTCCTCTGTGGCATTGGAATATATCATAAATTCTTTCTCAAAATCCAACTTCGTCAAAACCGGTGTAGAAATAATTTCTTTTTTGATCCCGAAAAAATTATCTTTGACATCATCTGTCCAAGAAAAGGAATGATATTTCTTAAGAAGATTATGAATTGGTTTGACCGTTACAAAAAAATTAGGAACAAACCTATGGACAAAGTTGATAACCCCCATAAAATATTGAACCTCCTTATTGGAAGTGGGAGCAAGGAGATTTAGGATAGAAGCAATCCTTTCAGGATCAATTCTTACTCTTGGATTGGGGACCCATCAAAGAGTAAGAAGTGTGTCCCATCGAGTGAGAGGTATCCACCCATCAAAGCTTGCCAATCTCTTGCTAGGATGATTGAGTAGTTACTTACTGGCATATCAATTACCTGCATATTAAGGGTTGTCCTCATTTCAGGGTGTGCGCAAAAAACCAAGTTCATGTCCTTGATTTCACCTATTGTTGTTTGTTGTAGACTATTATAAGAGAGCGTGCTTCTGGAGTTTTCATTTGTACAATACAAGCCTATCTCTTCCATAATAATATTCAACATTACACTTGGGCCCGAACTACCATCAATGAGGCAACAATGGACAATATTATCCATAAAATTTATAGAAATATAAAATGAGGTTTTTTTACAGGGTATCTAAAGTTATGTACACCTACTTTATTTATAGATGAATCCTCTTCATATACCTATTCAGAGAGTTTGGCTACAATGTAAGATTTTCCTTCCATGAATTGTTTTAGATGCTTCTATTGTTCAGGGACGACAACCATGTCCAAAAGGGTTGCATATGCTTTGATGTTGGCCAACTAATTTAGAATGTTGTATTTGGAAGAGGGGAGAGGGGAGGTAGTTACTTGACTATCAGGAACCTTAGGAACTTGAACAGTAGAAGCTGGTGAGGATGATCTTGGGCTATAAGAAGTGTGGGGAGGATCATATGTGCTTTTGGGAGAATATGATTTATTCCTATTATTTATGATCATGACATCTTCTAGCTCTGCAAATTCTAGGAAAATGATGGTAGTATTAGGTCTCTTGCCAAAAAATTTATCCCTGGAATTCTCCTTTACCTCACATGTACTTTCCTCATGGTATTCCTCAAAAAATTTACACCAACTATGAGGCATGATAGCTTTAGGATGAAATTTTTGTTGGATTATTGAGAGGGGGGCTGAATCAGTAATAACGTAATTGTAATATTTTTTCTCCAAATAATCCAAGTGTTATATCAATGTAGTATTATTTTTTAATAATGACAAATAAGAAATGAATAATCACACACATACACAGTACACCAGTGTTTTACGTGGAAACCCAAATCGAGATAAAACCATAGAATGTTTTTTCTTATATGTCTTGAAGAATTATATTCATCGAAAGCACCAAATTCCTTTGCTTTCCAGCTACAACTGGAAGGAGGCTCCAACCCCCTAGTTTCTCAGGATACAACCTGAGGTAATATCCAACTCCCCAATTCTCTGGATACAACCAGAAGGAGGCTACAACCCCCTATGTTCTTCGGCTACAACCGGAAGGTGGCTACAACAAATTGTCCTTGCCTCGTCCAACTGCCTTGAAGTAGAAGTAGAATGATGGAACCAATGTCATACTATCACTATGAGATATACCATTGTAAACCTGTACCAATAAACATGAACCATGAATCAACCATGCATCAACCTGTACCTCAACCTATAATCAACCTGTACCATAAACAAGTGCATCAACCATGCACCAACCTATACCAAACAACCTGTAATCAACCTATACCATAAACAAGTGCAACCAACCATGTACCAAGTATGTACCAATCATGTGTCAACTACTCATCACCTATGAATCATCAATATGTACCAACATCATTAACTATACACTTCATGTATCTGCCAACTCATCAACTACTTGTCTCAACCATGTACCCAACTTGTACCTCAACCAAAAGACCTCATCAATTTCATCATCCAAATATGATTTGTAACTTTGTAATAGACCTGGTGTATATGATCACATACTTGCAAATGCTCCTTAACTTTAACAACAAGAGACTATCATTTTCATCAAACTTTTCTTTAGTCTCACATGACTAGTTTTGGATTAATCAACAACCCTAACTTGAAATAATCATAAATTTGTTCCTATAATGAATAAATATCTAAAAATAGTACACAATATTATCCAATTTGTTTTATGCAATTCCTCTAGGTTTCACTACTTTTGATCTCTCAGAAAAGGAGTTATAGCAAAAAGGGTATACCTTGTTGAATTCTGGCTTATTTTAGAGAGTGACCTTGTAGATCATGGACCGCATGAAATATTTGTTGAATCGATCTGAAACTGTTACAAAACATACCAAAGACTATAATATAACCAACACAATTTTTCTTACTGAATTTGGATCTGTTATGAAGATGTTATGACAATTTTACCCGAAACACCGGTTTTTGACTAGTTTCAGGACTAGCCACAAACCCTATTTTCCACATAGTGTAACTCCAAAAATACAACGACCCACAAGATGATTTTTTTACCACAAATACTTTAATATAATTTCTCAATTTCATAGCAATTTCATGGTCTGAATCATTCTATAAAAAGAGTTATTGCAAAAATGGTGAGATGACCTGTAAATAACATACCTTAGAAAGCATCATCAAAAGAATTTATCCTTCCTTGAATTTCGGCCTTATTTTCTTCACCTTACCTCAGAAATTAGTCTTATATATCCTTTGGTTACCTTAGACACCTATATATATTCAATATGACCAATTTTATCTAAAATGAGAGAGCCTTGCCTCTTATTTATACTCTCTAAGTAGCTTCCTTAAAAACATCTTCTAGGTCACTTTGCCCACTTTCCTTATTTTAGGGTTAACCCACTTCTAATTTCTCCATTAAATTTATTATTAAATAATTTATTTTGTATTCACTTTGAATTATAGTACACTCATCACTTCACTTTATTATTTACCTTCTAAAATCTCTTAAACCACTTTCACTACTTTGACCTTTTGGGGATTCTAAATGACATAAGAGGGTCCTTCAACTTTGTAAGGCCATAACTCTCTAACCGTGAGGAGTTATGTGACGTTCCACATACCACCAAAAATGGCATGACAAGAGATATCCATATAGGATAGCTTCACTAAAAAATTCAATATCATTCATATCATTATTCCATAATTAAGCATGGGTTCTCTCACTCCACAAAGCATCTTCCCATGAGGACTTTCACCATAAGGGGACCACTTTGGAGTTCATCCATATTTACTTCTTATCAACCATGAAAAGACAATAATGAGTCATATTTACATCAAACAAAATTGGTTCCATTACCCAAGCATTTGTGCTACTGGGCTTTCTTCAAGGGTTGACATCAAAGACAACCAACCTTAATCAACAATCTACTCCTTTGGCATTGATGGAAACATTCTGATGCAATAATGAAATCATATCACTCATGCTCCCCCTAGAACCATGCCTTTGTCCTATGCATATGATAAATATTATCCCCCTGTAACCATGCCTCTATCCTCTACATCTGATAAATCTCCCCCCCTTTATCATCAATGGAAAATGTATCTTTCCATTCGAGGCTTCTCCCCCTAACTGAACTGTCCTCTTGTGGTGCTTCCTTGTCTACATCTAAGACATATAAGATAAGCATTCAAAAATAATTCACTTTGGAGTAGAAGTAACTCCAAGTCTTTGACGAAGATATTCAAAGGCTTCCCGTGGAAGTGGTTTTGTAAAGATTTTTGCCACTTGTTCTTTTGTGCCCACATACTCAACTCTGATGTTATTTTTTGCAACCTGCTCCCGTAGAAAGTGATACTTTATTGGAATTTGCTTCGTCTTGGAGTGCATCACTGGGTTCTTTGAGATACTGATGATGCTTGTATTATTACAATAGATTGGAATGGGCTCATCACACTCAACTTCTATATCTTTCAGAGTTTGTTTCATCTAAAGAACCTATGTACAACATGATGTTGCTACAATATACTCTGCCTTGGTTGTAGATAAGGATATTGATGATTTTTTTTTGCTTAGCCATGATACTAAAAACTCACCCAAGTAGAAATTTGTTCCCCTGGTGCTTCATCGGTCATCAATACAACTTGCCCAATCTGCATCTGTGTAGGCCATAAGTGATAGATCCTGTCATTTTGGATACCATAATCCAAACTCTTATGTTCCTTTGAGATATCTGAAGATTCTCTTCACTACTAATACATGTGATTCCTTTGGTGTTGCTTGAAATCATGCCACTTGTCCAACTGTCCACATTACATCTGGTCTAGATGTTGTCACATATAGTAGGCTTCCAATCATTGACTTGTATTGCCTCTGATCTGTCGACTTTGAATCATCATATTTTCTCAACTTACAACTAGTTTGCAATATTCTATTCCAAACCTCTTTAGCATTTCTATGATATACTTGTTTTGAGAAACAAATATTCCTTGGTTTCTTTGATGTATCTGAAGTCCGAGAAAGAAGGATAGTTCTCCAAGTAACAAAATTTCAAATTCATTTTTCATTTCTTTTGCAAACTTTTGGCTTAACCTGTCATCATCAATACCAAAAATAATATTATCAACATAAAATTCAACTAATAAAATATTACCTTGACTTACCTTGATGTAGAGGTTGTTGTTTGCACTTCCTTTTTTGAACCCTGCCTACTGCAGATACTTATCTAGTCTAGAGTACCATGCTCTAGGAGCCTGTTTTAGACCATACAAGGCCTTCTTTAATTTACACACATAATCTGTGTTCTCTGGCAACTGAAATCCTCTCGATTGTTCAATGTAGACTTCTTCTTCAAGTTCCCCATTCATAAAAGTTGATTTTACATCCATCTGATATAATTTAATTTTTTAGAGCATGCATAAGATACAAACAAGAAGATTGCTTCCATTCTAGCAACTGGGGAAAATGTCTCTTCAAATTCGATTCCTTCAATCTGTGCATATCCTTTACATACCAATCTAGCTTTTTTCCTTGTAACTTGTCCATCTTCATTCAATTTATTCCTGAAAACCCATTTTGTGCCGATCACATTCTTATTCTTTGGTCTTGGAACCAATTCCCAAGTGTCATTTTTCTCTATTTGATCCAATTCTTCTTCCATGGCCTTATTCCAAAATTCATCCTTGTTGGCTTCTTCAAAATAGTTTGGTTCAATTTTAAATAAGAGTTTGTTCTGGTGAACATATTCTTCTTCTAGTCTCAACTCCTGCATATTTGTTTTTGATAATCTGATCTGAAGGATGATTATTCTGTACTCATTTACTGGGTGTCTTTGGAGACACTTTTTGAACTTTCTCTTCTGCTTCTGTTAGATTCTATTCATCTTCCTCTTCTACTTCATTTTCATCCTCTGTTTTTTCTTCTAAGGGTTGTTTCATTGATTCATTTTCTTCCTTTGATTCTGGTCTCCCTGTTTCATCAATTGTTACGTTGATGCTTTCCACAACTTTGTTCAATCTTAGATTGTAACACTTGTATGCTTTCCATGTACTTGAGTAACCAACACGTACTACTTTTTCCACACGAGAGTCAAACTTTCCCATTCCACCATCTTCTCTTTTGATATAGCATTTGATTCCAAAAACTATGAAGTGATTTACATTTGTTGGTCTTCCTTTCCATAGTTCGTAAGGAGTTTTGTCAGTGTTGTTTATGAGAATTACTCTGTTTTGAATGTGAACTGTTGTATGCACTGCCTGTGTCCAAAAAATATTTGTCAATTTCAAATCCATTAACATTGTTCGATCCATTTCCTATACTTTCCTGTTCTTTCATTCAACAACTCCATTCTGTTGAGGTGTCCTAGCAACAAAGAATTTCCTTTTTATTCCATGATTGCTGCAGTAGTCCATAAATTCCTTTGAGGTGAGATCTCCTCCATTATCAAATCTCAAGCATTTGATTTTTGAATCCATTTCATTTTCAACCATTTCCTTGTAGATCTTGAAGTTTTCAAAAGCTTTTGACTTATTCTTGAGAAAACAAACTACATTCATTCTTGTATAATCATCAACTAATAACATGAAGTATTTCTCACCTTTTAAGCCTTTTTTTTTAGTTTGTCCAACTAGATCAATATGCACAATTTTCAGTGGTCTTGTCATTGAATATTGCTTTGATTTAAACTTGGTATTTGTTTGCTTTCGTTGTTGACAATGATTGCATAAAGCATTGGTTGGTTTCTTGATCTGGGGAATTTCTCTGATTGCTTCTCTTTTGTTGACTTTGACAAGGTTATCAAAATGTATGTGACCCATTCTTCTGTGCCATAGCCAAATTTCATATTCCTTTCCTAGAAAACACTTTTCATTTCCAATTTCACTGAACACATATATGTTGTTTGAAGTTCTTGCAGCTGCAGTGACCAATTTCCCTGAACTTTATTTTATTATCTCACACTTTTGTGAATCGAAAGTAACTTTATGACCTTGGTCACACATTTGACTCACACTTAGAAGATTATGTTTCATATCTTATACTAGTAGAACATTTTCTGCCTTTTCATTCTTATTCCCAATTCAAACTGTGCCTTTCCCAATGCTTTTGGCTGAATCATCATTTCCGAAGGAGATTGATCCATCTCTTTCCTTTCATAATGTAAGAATCTTGTGTTTATCACCTGTCATATGTTTTGAAAACCCACTGTCAACATACCAACCACGTTTCTTTTGCTTAGCTGTTAGAGAAATTGTGCATTCTTCATTGCTATACTGATATTTCTTTCTTATCCATGTTGTTTTCTGAGGTTCCTATCTGTGACTGTTGTTATTCTGTTGAGGTTCTTTAGGAGGGATTGTCATTCTACAATCTTTGGCCATGTGTCCAAAATTGTTACATTTGTAACATTCCACTTTAGTGCTCAAAGATTCAAACTTGTTGTAACTTTTTCTCTATGTTTCACTAGGTATTCATGAATAACCCCTTTATGTATGACTCTCAAAGTTGTTGTTTTTCCTATTGTTAGCTCTGCAATTCACAAATTTATGTCCAAAATGATTACATGCATAACATACACCAAAAAATATAGTTTGATACCTAGGAGTTGAAAATATTCTAAAAGGAGGTGCTCTTATGAATCCTTCTTCTTCTTGAGGCCTATTTGTCTGTTGTTGATTCTGAAATCTGAATCTTCTCAGTGGAGGAGTGTCCCTATAATCTTCCTTGTATATCTTCATATCCCCTTTGATTGTTTCTGCATAACCTTTTGGATTTGTTTCTTGCTTTGTTGTTTTGGAGCTTGATCCCTTTTCTGTCTGATTGTATCCAAGTCTGGACTTGTCAAGATGAGATTTTAGACTACTGATAATGTCATCCAAAACTTTTGAGCTATTCTGTATATTTTTGTTTTGAATATCCTTTCTTAGTGTGACAATCTTTGCTTCAAAGTTTCCAATGATCTTGTCCTTTTCTTCTAGCTTTTCTTTGAGTGCTTCATCAATTATTTTATCTTCTTCTATTTGAACCTTCAATTTTGTGATTATTTGTTCTAGTTCTCGAGTGTCTTTTCTCTTGTCTAGTTCTGCTTGTAGTTTCTTGTTTTTCTTCTTTTCTATTATGATGACTTCTATGGTACACAATAATTCTTCTCGATAGTCAACTTATGCTTCTTCAATTTCTTCTTCAACTTCTTCATATTCTTCTTTGACTTCTTCATATTCTTCTTCGAAGTCTTCTTTGTCAGAGTCTTTTACTGCCATGAATAGAACTATTCCTATCTCACTTTCACTGAATTCATCTTCATATAATGATGAGATGTCTTCTTTGGTGCATAAGTTTTTCTTGAAAATTTTCTTTGTAGTTCTTTTGCCTTTATATGTTTGTTTTGTTGATTAAGGTTGGTTGTCATTGATGTCAACCGTTGAAGAAATCCCTATAGCACAAAGGTTTGGGTAATGGACCCAATATTGTTTTATGCAAAGATGACTCATTATTGTCTTTTCATGGTTGATAAGAAGTAAAGATGGATGAACTCCAAAGTGGTCCCCTTATGGTGAAAGCCCTCACTAGAAGACGCTTTGCGGAGTAAGAGAACCCATGATTAATTGTGGAATAATGATATCCTAGATGGATATTTCTTGTCATTCCATTTTTGGTGGTATGTGGAATGTCACATAACTCCTCACGGTTATAAAGTTATGGCCATGAGAAGTTGGAGACCCCAGGTTTGGGTAATGAACCCAAGTTTGTTTAATGGATAATGGTATGAGTTATGATACATTTTCAGATAATACTATTCTATATGGATATTACATGTCATTCCATTTCTGGTGGTATGTGGAATGTCACATAACTCCTCATGTTTTGAGAGTTATGTCCTTACGAAGTTGGAGGGCCCTCATATGTCATCTAGAAGCCCCAAAAGGTCAAAGTAGTCAAAGTGGTTTAAGAGATTTTAAAAGGTAAATAATAAAGTGAAGTAATGAGTGTATTATAATTCAAAGTGAATACAAAATAAATTATTTCAATAATAAATTTAATGGAGAAATTAGAAGTGGTTAACCCTAAAATAAGGAAAGTGGGGCCAAGTGACCTAGAAGATCTTTTTAAGGAAGCTGCTTGGAGAGTATAAATCAGAGGCAAGACTCTCTCATTTTAATCACACTTGAGCATATTGAATATATATAGGTGTCTGAGGTAATAAAGGATATCTATGCCGAAATTCTGAGTGAAGGTGAAGAAAAGAAGGCCGAAATGCAAGGAAGGATAAATTCTTTTGATGATGCTTTCTAAGGTATGTTGTTTACAGGTCATCTCACCATTTTCGCTATAACGTTTTTTCTATAATGATTCAGACCATGAAATTTGTATGAAATTGAGAAGACATATCCAAGTATATATGGGCAAAAGTTCAACCTGTGGGTCATTGTATTTTTGGAGTTACACTCTGTGGAAAATAGGGTTTGTGGCTAGTCCCGAAACTAGTCAAAAACAGGTGTTTCGGGTAAAAACGTCATAACATCTTCATAACAGATCCAAATTTAGTGAAACAAAATGTGTTGGTTAGGGTAGAGTCTATAGTGTGTTGGGTAATAGTTTCATATCAATTCAAAATATATTCCATGCAGGGCATGCTCTACACGGTCCCTCTTTAGAATAAGCCATAATTCAACAAGGTATGCTATTTTTGCTATAACTCCTTTTATGAGAGGTTCCAAGTAGTGAAACCCATAGGAATTACATAAAACAAATTGAAGAACATTATGTATCAATTTCAAATCTTTATACATTATAGGTACAAAGTTATGATTACTTCAAGTTAGGGTTGTTGACTAATCCAAAACTAGGCATGTGAGACTAAAGAAAAGTTTGATGAAAATGCTAGTCTCTTATTGTTGAAGTTAAAGAAGGTTTGTAGGAATGTGATCATGTACACTAGGTCTATTACAGAGCTACAAATCATATTTGGATGATGAAATTGATGAGGGCTTTTGGTTGAGGTACATGTTGACTACATGGTTGAGACAAGTAGTTGATGAGTTGGCACATATATGAGGTGTATAGTTGATGATGTTGGTACATATTGATGAGTCATAGTTTATGAGTAGTTGACACATGATTGGTACATACTTGGTACATGGTTGGATGCACTTGTCTATGGTACAGGTTGATTACAAGTTATTTGGTACAGGTTGGTGCATGGTTGATGCACTTGTTTATGGTACAGGTTGATTACATGTTGAGGTACAGGTTGATGCATGATTGATGCATGGTTTAGATTTATTGGTACATGGTATATCTCACAGTGAAAGGTTGACAGTTGTTCCATCATTCTACTTCTACTTCAGGGTGATAGGACGGGGCAAGGATAGGTGGTTGTAGCCACCTTCCGGTTGTAGCCACCTTCCAGTTGTAGCTGGAGAACATAGGGGGTTCTAGCCTCCTTCTGGTTGTAGCCAGAGAATTGGGGAGTTGGAGCTTCCCTCGGGTTGTAGCCTGAGAAACTAGGGGATTGAAGCCTCCTTCCAGTTGCAGCTACAAAACAAAGGAAGTTGGTGCTTCCAATGAATGTAATTCTTCAAGACATATAAGAAAAAACATTCTGTGGTTTTCTCCTGATTTGGGTTTCCACGTAAAACATTGGTGTACTGTGTATGTGTATGTTTGTTCATTTGTTCATTTCTTATTTACTCTATAGTTATTGGATGATAATGCTTCATTGATACAACACTTGGATTATATGGTTAAAAAGGATTAAATTTCTCTATTACTTATTCACCCCACCTCTCAATAATCCAACAATTAGTATTAGAGTAGGTTCCTTCAGAAATCAGTTTAACCACTGAAAAGTAGATCATGGAGAGTACCAACTCATATAAAAATGGAATACCACAGTTTGATGGACAGAAGTATGCTTTTTGGAGCATAAGGATGAGGACATATATACAGGCACAAAGATTTCAAGTTTGACAATCAATTGTAGATGGATACACAACACCAACAGTTCCACCAACAAATGACAAAGTAGTAAAACTTGATGAGAATAATTCCAAAGCCAAAATGCACTTTTGAATGGTCTCAGTGATACGATATTCACCATAGTTGCACATTGTAAATCCGCTAAAGATATTTGGGACAAGCTTCAAAATATTTATGAAGGAGATACAAAAGTTAAAGAAGTAAAGCTTCAGACTTACAGAGGTCAGTTCAAACAACTAAAAATGAAGGAAGATGAAGATCTCACAACCTACTTCTTACGAGTCGATGAAATAGTGAATTCAATCATAGGATTGGGAGAAGAAATTGAAGAATCTGTAATTGTTCAAAAGATATTAGGATCTCTTCCTATGAGATTTAACCCTAAGATATCATCACTAGAAGAAAGATCGGATTTGGACTCAATACGAATGGATGAACTACATGGAATCTTCACAACATATGAAATGAGAATTGAGTAGGAAAATCCATATGTAAAAGAAGAAGCCTTCAAGGCATCCAAAAGATCAAAGAAAAAGAAAAAGGAATAAGAAGAATATAGCAACAATAGTGACACCTCAGAAGATGATGAAGAAGTGGCCAACTTCGTCAAAAGACTGAACAAGGGAACCAATGGTAGGTACAGAGGTAATATTCCTTTAATTTGTTTTAATTTTGATCGTATTGGTCATTTTTCTAACAAATGCCCTCATAAGAAAAAGAGAAATGATGAAGGTTACTCAAAAGGAAAACACACATATAAAGGAAAAAGAACTATAAATAATTTTTTCAAGAAAATCTTATACACCAAAGAAGACATCTCATCATCAAATGAAGATGAAGTCAGTGACAATGAGACAGGAAGAGTTCTATTCATGGCAGTAAAAGACTCTGACAAAGAATAATCCGAAGAAGAATATGAAGAAGCTGAAGAAAAATGTGAATAAGTCGAAGAAGAAATTGAAGAGGAAGAAGTTGACTATCGAGAAGAATTAATGTGTGCCATAGAAGTTATCAGAAGAGAAAAGAAGAACAACAAGAAATTTCAAGCAGAACTAGACAAGAAAAAGGACACTCGAGAACTAGAATAAATGATCACAAAATTGAAGGTTCAAATAGAAGAAGATAAAAGAATTGAAGAAGCACTCAAAGAACAACTAGAAGAAAATGACAAGATCATTGGAAACTTGGAAGAAGAGGTTATCACATTAAGAAAGGATATTCAAAAGAAAAATATGCAGAATAGCTCAAAAGTTCTGAATGACATTATCAGCAGTCAAAAATATCATCTTGACAAGTCCGGACTTGGATACAATCATACATAAAAGGGATCAAGCTCCAAAAAAACAAAGCAAGAAACAAATCCAAAGAGCTATGCAGAAACAATCAAAGAGGATAGGAAGATATACAAGGAAGATTACATGGACACTCCTCCACCAAGAAGATTCAGATTTCAGAATCAACAATAGACAGATAATCCTCAAGAAGAAGAAGGATTCATAAGAGCACCTCCTTTCAGAAGAGCTTCAACTCCCAGGTATTAAACTATATTTTTTGGTTTATGTTATGCATGTAATAATTTTGGACATAAAGCTGTGAATTGCAGAGCTAACAACAAGAACATTAACAACTTTGAGAGTTATATACAAAGGGATTATTCAAGGAGACCTAGTGACACACAAAGAAGAAGTTACAATAGGTTTGAATCTTTGAGCACTAAAGTGGAATGTTACAAATGTAACAATTTTGGACCCATGGCCAAGGATTGCAAAATGGCAGTCCCTCCTAAAGAACCTCGACAGAATAACAACAGTCACAGACAAGAACCTCAAAAAATGACATGGATAAGAAAACAAGATCAGTATAACAATGAATAATTCACAGTCGCTCTACAAGCTAAGAAGAAGAAACACAGTTCATATGTTGACAGTGGATGTTCAGAACACATGACAGGTGATAAAGACAAATTTCTTACATTACGAAAAGAAAAAAATGGATCAATCTCCTTCGAAAATGATAATTCATCCAAAATCATTAGAGAAGGCACAATCTGAATTGGGAACAAGAATGAAAAGGCACAAAATGTTCTACTAGTAGAAGATATGAGACATAATATTCTAAGTGTGATTCAAATGTGTGACCAAGGTCATAAACTTACTTTCAATTCAGAAAAGTGTGAGATAAGAAAAGAAGGTTCAGGGAAATTGGTCGGTACAGCTGCAAGAACTTCAAACAACATATATGTGTTAAGTGAAATTGGAAATGAAAAGTGTTGTCTAAGAAAGGAAGATGAAAGTTGGCTATGGCATAGAAGAATGGGTCACATGAATTTTGATAACCTTGTCAAAGTCAGCAAAAGAGAAACAGTTAGAGAAATGCCCGAGATCACAAAACCAACCAACACTTTATGCAAGCATTGTCAACAAGGAAAACAAACAAAGACCAGGTTCAAATCAAAGGAATATTCAACAACAAGACCACTGAAAATTGTGCACATTGATCTAGTTGGACCAAATACAACAAAGGGCTTAAAAGGTGAAAAATACTTTATGTTATTAGTTCATGATTATACAAGAACGACTGCAGTTTTCTTTCTCAAGAACAAGTCAAAAGCTTTTGAAAACTTAAAGATCTATAAGGAAATGGTTGAAAATGAGATGGATTCAAGAATCAAATGTTTGAGATCTGATAATGGAGGAGAGTTAATTTCAAAAGAATTTATGGACTACTATAGCAGTCATGGAATAAAAAGGCAATTCTCTGTTGCTAGGACACCTCAACAGAATGGGGTTGTTGAAAGAAAGAACATGACAGTACAAGAAATGGCTAGAACAATGCTAATGGATTCCAAATTGAGAGTTATATTTTGGACATAGGAAATGCATACAATAGTTCACATTTAAAATAAAGTAATGCTTAGAAGAAACACTGATAAAACTCCCTACTAGCTATGGAAAGGAAGACCAACAAATGTGAAGCATTTCAGAGTTTTTGGAAGCAAATGCTACATCAAAAGAGAAGATGGTAGAATGAAAAAGTTTGACTCTCATGTGGATAAAGGAATACTTGTTGGTTACTCAAGTACAAGGAAATCATACAAGTGTTACAATCTAAGATTGAACAAAGTTGTGGAAAGCATCAACGTAACAATTAATGAAATAGACAGACCAGAACCAAAGGAAGAAGAAAACAAATCAATGGAACAACTTTTCAAAGAAGAAGATGAAAAAGAAGTAGAAGAGGAAGATGATGGTGAAGAGAATTCAACAGAAGTAGAAGAGCAAGTTCAAAAAGTATCTCCAAAGACACCTAGCAAATGAGTACAAAAGAATTATCCTTCAGATCATATTATTGGAAACAAATATGCAAGAGTTGAGACTAAAAGAAAAATTCGTTCACCAGAACAAACATAGCTAGCACTCTTATCTATAATTGAACCAAATTGTTTTGAAGAAGCCAACAAGGATGAATTTTGGAATAAGGCCATGGATGAAGAATTTGATCAAATAGATAAAAATGACAATTGGGAATTGGTTCCAAGACCAAAGAATAAGAATGTGATCAACACAAAATCGGTTTTCAGGAATAAATTGAATGAATATGGACAGGTTACAAGGAACAAAGCTATATTGGTATGTAAATGATATGCACATATTGAAGGAATCGACTTTGAAGAGACATTTGCCCCAGTTGCCAGAATGGAAGAAATCCATTTAGTTTTAGCTTATGCATGCTCCAAAAATGTTAAAGTATATTAGATGGATGTAAAATCAACTTTTTTGAATGGGTAACTTGAAGAAGAAGTCTACATTGAACAACCAAAAGGATTTCAGTTGTCAGAGAACACATACTATGTATTTAAATTAAAGAAGTCCTTGTATCGTCTAAAACAGGCTCCTAGAGCATGATACTCCAGATTGGATAAGTATCTGCAACCGACAGAGTTCAGAAAAGGAAGTGCAAACAACAACGTCTACATCAAGGTAAGTCAAGGTAATATTTTATTAATTGAATTTTATGTTGATGATATTATTTTTGGTAGTGATGGTGACAGGTTAAGCCAAAAATTTGCAAAAGACATGCAAAATGAACTTGAAATTTCGTTACTTGGAGAACTATCCTTCTTTCTGGGACTTCAGATACATCAAAGCAACCAAGGAATTTTTATTTCTCAAACCAAGTATATTAGATAAATGCTAAAGAGGTTTAGAATGGAAGATTGCAAACCAGTTATCACTCCCATGCAAACCAGTTATAAGTTGAGCAAAGATGATGATTCGAAGTCTACAAATCGGAGGCAATACAGGTCAATTATTGACAGCCTACTATATGTGACAACATTCAAACCAGATGTAATGCAAGAAGTTGGACATGTGGAATGATTTCAAGTAGCACCAAAGGAATCACATGTATTAGCAGTAAAGGGGATTTTCAGATATCGCAAAGGAACACAAGAGTTTGGATTATGGTATCCAAAAGGAAAATATCTATCACTTATTTCCTACACACATGCAGATTGGGCAGGTTGTATTGATGACTGATGAAGCACCAGTGGAGCATCGTTATACTTAGGTGAGTGTTTGGTATCATGGCTAAGCAAGAAACAATCATCAATATCTATATCTACAGCCGAGGCAAAGTATATTGTAGCAACAACATGTTGTACACAGGTTCTTTGGATGAAACAAACTTTGACAGATATACAGGTTGAGTATGATCAACCCATTCCAATATATTTTGATAATAAAAGTGTCATTAACATCTCAAAAACCCCGGTGATTCACTCCAAGATGAAGAACATTCCAATCAAGTATCACTTTCTATGGGAACAAGTTGCAGAAAAGAACATCAGAGCTGAGTATGTGGGCACAAAAGAACAAGTGGCAGACATCTTTACAAAACCACTTCCACAGGAAGCCTTTGAATATCTTCGTCAAAGACTTGGAGTTATTTCTACTCCAAAATGAATGGTTTTTGAATGCTTATCTTATATGTTCTAGATGTACATGAGGAAGCACCATAAGAGGACAGTTCAGTTGGGGGGGAGCAGCCCCAGATGGAAAGATACCTTTGCCATTGATGACAAAGGGGGAGAGATTTATCAGATGCAGAGGATAGAGGCATGGTTCCAGGGAGAGCATATTTATCATATGCAGAGGAAAGAGGAAAATTTATCAGATATAGAGGACAGAGGCATGGTTCCATGGGGAGCTTTAGTGATATGATTTTAGTATTGCATCAGAGTGTTGCCATCAATGCCAAAGGGGGAGATTGTTGATTAAGGTTGATTGTCATTGATGTCAACCCTTGAAGAAAGCCCTATGGAAAAAAAGGTTTGGGTAATGGACCCAACATTTTTTGATGTAAATATGAATCATTATTGTCTTGTCATGGTTGATAAGAAGTAAAGAAGGATGAACTCCAAAGTGGTCCCCTTATGGTGAAAGCCCTCACGGGAAGATGCTTTGCAGAGTAAGAGAACCCGTGATTAATT